>JACDJE010000182.1:702057-793111 GCA_016647715.1 Pavo muticus
CCAACCACCAGACCAGGCTGCCCAGAGCCACATCCAGCCTGGCCTTGAATGCCTCCAGGGATGGGGCATCCACAGCCTCCTTGGGCAACCTGTTCCAGTGCCTCACCACCCTCTGGGTGAAAAACTTCCTCCTCATATCCAACCTAAACCTCCCCTGTCTCAGTTTAAAGCCATTCCCCCTTGTCCTATCACCATCCACCCTCATTAAGTGAAACTTCTGCCCACGGGCATTGGCTGTGGGCACCAACCTGGGGCTGTGACAGTGCTGGGGAGCAGCCACCACCAACGATGTTGGCATCCCAGGGGCACCCATAGGGCTTCTGGGGTCTGTTTGAAAATAGAAGGTTGTATTGAAAATAGCAGGATGAGTGAGCTCAGCTCAGTGCTGCCTGACTCAGCTGAACCCTCAGGCTGTGCTGTCACCTCTCCTGGAGCCCAAGCAGCGGCGGTGCGGGAGCACTGCAGCAATGCATTGCCCACCCTTATTTCAGGGTGTATCACTCCAGTTCTCCTTTAGGCCTATGGATTCTGCTGGGGGAGCCATCCAGAGCCATGATGGAGCAATCCAGCACTGCAGCTTACCTGGCCTGGAGAACCCCCCCATCCCCCTCCCAAGGCACGGGCTGTGCCCTGCAGGCTGCCCAATGGGAGAAAACAAAGAAGGAGAACAGTGCTGCACAGCACCACACTGGCTGCCTGCAGCCACCCACTTATCCCCATCACCTGCTGGCATAGAGAGGATGGGGCTTTCTGATTGCCTCCAGCTGCCACGGGGCCGGGAGCATCGCTTGCCATCCAACCCCTCCTCGTTTGTTTTTAATTAGCAGCAGCAGTGCTGGTGCGGTGACAGCGGAGCTGTGTGGGATATCACACCTCACCCCCATGTGATAGGAGCAGGGGTGGGTGGAAGAACACGGGCAGGTAATGGGGTCACTGCAAGAGGGGCAGGGTTGGGGTAATGGGATTGGATGGAGAGACATGGGGTCAGGGAAGCGAGCAGAGGCAGCTGCAGGGAATGATTCCTCTCCCTCAAGGTGAGGGATGAGGAGGCAAGAAAACAGGGAGAAGCCAACCCCAGAGCACAGCACTGCAAAGAGAGGTGAGACACGAAGGGAGAGAGGGAGGAGAGTGACTCCAGATATAAATTTAGAGCAGTTTGCAGCCTGCCTGGCTCAGAGGCGGCAAGAAATGTGTGCGGTGGGGGTGTGTTATCCCCAGGTACCGGAGTGACAGACTGAGATTGCCGGTGGGGAAGGGATGGTGGCACAGAGCACGTGGAGGAGCAGCCATCTCCCCTCCACACCGGGGCTGCAAAGAAGGAACTGCATCAGGCTGGCAAACGAGATTCTTATTGAATAATTCAGAGCAGCTGACGGCTGGCGGCAGCAAACCCAGCATCTCCTTGACCTTCGCTGTCAGTGTTTTGTTTCTCCTCCCAGAAGTGTCATCTTTAGCACGGAGGATGTGCTGCCCTCCACCGCCCCAAGCAGCGTCCTCCAGGTGCGGTAGTGGTAGCTGGGCTCCCTAGGTGCCCCCACCCTCACATCCCATGCTGCAGGAGAAGCTGGGGGTGAATGGATTCCAGGGGCGGCCCAGAGGGTTCAGCTCATCCTGGGGATGCCCCGGATGCCTTCAGTTCCATAAACGTCTGCGTGTCGTCATGGCCAGACGCACACATGGCGTGCAAGGTCCCAGGATTGGAATACTCAGGTCCCGGGGGTGCCAGCTCCCAGTAGCACACAGCTGAGGGATGCCCAGAACAACGGTGTTTGCGTCCTAGGATGCCACCCACATCGTGGGCGCTCGAATCCCGGAGGCGGCGGCGGCCCCTGGGGCTGCTCGGATCCCGGTCCCCGCGGGCGGCGGTTCGCAGTCCTATGGCGCCCCCTTGCGGACGCGCCGCATCACGGCCCCGCTCCGCCGCCGCCCCCAGGGCCGGGGTCACGCTGCGGCCTTCAGCCCCGCTCCCGGCTCCACCCCGCGTCACGCACAGAAGTTAATTAGCGCACGAATGCGTCAGCGGGGACGGCGGTGTGCGAGCAAAAGGCTGACAACTGCAAAGAGCCGAAGAGAGAGATCGCACGTGTCTTTAATTAGCCGCGTAGGGCTTGCCACTAATTAACCTTTTGCATTAAGGATGAGGAGGAAAAAAAGCAAAGCCCTGCTGGGAAGCTGGGTGAGGAAACACGCAGTGAGTTACTCATCATCCTCCCCGCAGCTGGGAGCGATGCAGAGGAGAGGTCAGATGAGTAATTCCCCACTGAGGTGGCTCCAAACACGGGGAACCTGGACACAGCAGCCATTGGGATGAGGAGCCACACAGGCACGGTGCTCTCTCTTTCCCCAGCCCCCATGGCAGCACGCATCTCCCAGCAGCCAGAACAAAACAGGTCAGAAGCATTGCATGGAAGAGCAACCATGGAAGAGACCCAATGTGGCCCTTGTGTCACCTCCACGCACCCTCCTGGCCCCACAGTGGGGGCTGCAGCTGCTGCCCGGAGCTGGGGGCACTCAGGGAACTGATTTGCAGGCTCGTGGTTGCAGCATGAAAATAAAAGGGAGAGCCACCTTTCTGGAACCAACACATCTGACTCCTCATTAAGGTAATAAAGCCTCAATGGTTTTTGAATCAAGCCAAGGAGGAAGAACAAGCATTGCCACAAAGGAAGAGCAAACAGCCCCAAGAGGAGAATGAAGAAGACCAGCTGCAAACAGTGACTGTCACAGCCCATTGCCAGCTCCACCAGGGGCAGGGGACCGGAGCAGGGCTGGCCCTGCCTGCCCCAGCTGGCTGGAAGCTGCTCTGTTCCTCCCCACGAGGAGCTGAGCTGACCAGCTCCAAGCAAGACCCTATGGAAGGCTTGAAGTCAGCATATGGGAGCTGCACGTGGCTGGTGCTCAGAAATGCTGCCACTTCAGAAATCACATTTGTGATCCTCAAAGGCCAAACATATGGTAGGAGTTACCGCATGCTTACTTAGAAGGTTTTACTACTTTTCTATGCTAAGGCTTAAAGGACTATGGGACCGTATGCAGAACACTTCATGTAAAGGATGGGATCAGCTGTGCCTTTGGAGCATTAACAGATGGCATCAGAAGAGGTCACACTCACAGCTGGCTGCACGCAGGGACCCATAACAACGCACCCCAGCCTGGATCGAACCAGTGGCACTGAGGAGGCAGAGCCAGCTCCAGATTAAAAGCTCGTGTGTGAACTTTGAGAGCTGATAGTTCAGAGTTTCACTTCCAAGATCCGCGTTAAGGAGTTTCTGCCAAGAAAGTTCCTGGCAGAACGGAGCTGTGGAAGCACAACATCCACTCCAAAAAGCAGCTGACAGCAGCACTTGGGCCAAAGACAGCAAGCTGGGGCTGCTCCGATCAGCTGCACAGCCCTAAAGACCCAAAGTCCAAACCTTCAACATCGCTTTTTTGGTAGAGGAGGAGCTGCGTGTGGCAGATGGAGGGGGAAAGAGTAGCAAACGGGCTGCAGAGAGCTGGATTCTGCAGCACGAGGCGCACGCTGCTCACCAAACGCACAGCACAGAGGTGAGGCCCATCCGACGCTTTTCTCTGGAACCAAACAGAAGAAGCAAACAGAAATTAAGTTGACAAAACCTCCTTTTTTTATTATTTGAAATTGGAAAAGGCTCCCTTGGGTGACAACAATCAGGTGTAAAAGTACCGCGTGGGTTCTGCTCAGCTTTCGCATCGCCGGGATGAAGGAGGCGAAGCGTCGCAAAGTCACACCTGGATTCTGCACGGCTCATTCCAACCCGCAAAGCAAAGGGCAGCAGAACCCCAACCCGCAGCTGGGGACGCAGACAGGGCAGCTGGCTCAGCCAAACCTCAGCTGCCACGTTCACATGGCATGACAAGAGGTGCTGGATGTGCACTGGGGAAGGAAAGCTCACCCTGCCCCTCTGCTCCACACTAAGCTGGGATCTGCTGCTTCGCCTTCGCTGGCACTAAGAACAACTTTAGAGAGGCTTCTTGATGCTCAGAGCCTGCTGAATAAAGCGGGGAGTGCAAAACACACAGGGTGCTCCTGCTGGAGGGAAGTAGGAACACAAGGCAATGAAAGAAAGGGCAGACTGCTTTAATTAAGCTAACGAGCACAGCCAGATCCGAGTGCTTTGTCTGTGCAAACCCAAAAGACTGCAATCCAAACGAAAAGCTGTGACCATACATGTGAGCCCAGCACGAAGTCAGCAGCACTCACAGGCTGCTAAGCTGCCTCCCACACCTCCAGTGCCGGACCTGCAGCCCTTTGGCAGCTGAGCACAACAGCTTATCAGCCACACGAGCACCCAGCCACGAGACAGAGTTAATACATCATCATTCCCTAAACTAGCTAGCTGAGATTACACACCCCATTTCCACACGACACCCAACACTCCCATTAAGTCCCACTAGTTTTTTAATGAATAAAAGGCAATAAAAAGCCATCTTATGAAAGCAAACACTGAGCCAGCTGCAGCCTTTTCCTGCTGTTTACACCTCCAAGCAAGCTCACACGTCAATCTGCCCTCTCCCCATTACAACCTCCCTGTTTATTTGCCATCCATCCCACTGCACTGCTCGGTGTCACCGTGGAGGAAAGCTGGCAGCCCGAGTTACAATTGGTTCCATCCCTTTTGCTCCTCCTGCCACGAAACAAGCACCTGACGAGGCAGAGTGGACTGAAATAGCACAACCGCAGTGCTGTCACAGGGCATTTATAGCGATGCTATCAGGCCCAACACAAACAAATGGGATCTCTGATGCTCGTGTTTTCCAGCTGGCCAAAGCCGTGTGTTTTGACAACACAAAGCACAATCCAGGAGCACAACGCAGCTCGAGCACGTAAGTCATTTGCTTCAAGTTCCTAAATTGGAGTTAATTAGACGCTGTGGCTACTGGGGCAATGCTGCTCTGCAATCTAATTGCAAGCGCTGTGCTCATTCCAGAACGTTTCCTATCCAGGCAGGTTGTTTTCCATCTTTCTCAGCATCTGGAGCCACGATGCAAAGGCAGCTCCCCCTAAGTTCTTGCACAGAGTAAATAGAACCAGGGCACAGCAGCTTGTTACCACCCTGCCAAGCACTGCCACATCCCAACAGCCTGCCAGGCCTCGAGGATCAGAAGGGAAAGGAGGAGCATGGATACAGAACTCGCTATTTTCACTGCCTCTGCTCTAGACAGAATAAAGCCACAGCAGGTTTGCCTTTCATCAGGACTGGCACACTCTGACACTTTGAGGCCAGGCAGGTGCACCATAAACCCACAGAGGCAGAGCTGACACGTGGAAGGCTCCTGCCAGCTCTCACCTTCACAGGGGGTGCACAACAGCCATCCTGAGTGCCCTCGTGCAAGCAGCAAAGCCTGGGCAGAGCAAAGCTCTCCTGCCACCTGCTGCCCGAGGCGGCTCTGGCAGCAAGGGGAAGTTGAGCTGCAGGTTACGACTTCTAAAAGCACTCTGTGACACAGCAGTGAATCATATCTACGCTGCCTGTAAGCATTCAGCTGAGCCAACACAGCAGGTTACAGGAGCAGACCTGCTGAAGTCAGTGTCTGTACTCACGAGACAGTGCTCCAGGTCCCAGGCCAAGCTAGCAGTGCAGCACAGGCTCGTTTTCAACCTTAGAAAAGCAAAAGCTATTAAGGCAGCTATGCTAAACTGCAGGGTTGTCTTATTTCTTTTCTTTGCCAGGTGAGGGGGGATGCTGTGGGAAGGAGGAATGCAGAAATCAGAGCCACACACACAGCGCTGATTGAAGCAGAGCTGGTTTTAGGGACAAGTGATTAAGCAGCTGCCCAAGGGGATCTCTCAGCCCTCCAGCTCAGCACTGCTGCCCTGCCTCTCTGCCAGCCCTGCACAGCACAGGGGTGAGACCACAGCCAGCCCTTCCTTCTGCCCACACCAACAGGCACACCTCCTCCACAGGCTGCTCAGAAGCTCCTGTTCCAGCTCATTCACCAGGATGGTAACAGCACTTCAGATCCTCACCTCTAACACACAGCCAGCTTTTCCACTACTGATGAGGCAGCAGAAAGCAAAGAAGAAATCACCTTCACCTTCCCAGAGGGTTGTGAAACTCCACCCAAAGAGACAGGAGTTAATCCTGTGATGGATGTGACCTTCTGCTCTCAATCTCAGCTGGAGACTCAGTTCTCACACAGCCTGAGGGAACACTCCAGAGCCAGCAATGGCAAAAAGCCCTCCTGACAGGGAGGATGAAAAGCTGCTCAAAGTGCTCCCTCAGAGAGGGCTCGAATCCTTCCTGTACAACACATACAGACACATTCACACACCAGAACCTGCAGAGTTTGGTTGGACAAACTGATCTCATCACTGGGGAGGAACCGCAACAAAGGACGTGTTTCACCTGCAACCAAGGCCTTCCTCACCAACTGCTCCCTTCTTCACACACAGATCCCAGTTATCTCCTCCTACAGAGAGAGGATTAATAACGAAACGTGCTGGGATGGTTTGTAGCACAACTCACAGTTTGGAGATTAGCTGGGCAGGATTTTCCTACGGTGCACTGCTGAGCAGAATTATGGCCTATGGGGAACCTGGCTCCCTCACCAGCAGCCCACAGAGGCATCATGGAAAGAAATGGAGCCCAGGAGCTTTCTATGCAAGCAGCCATCATCTGGGATGAAAGAAGTGTGGCTAGAAAGGGAACAGAAGGGTCTTGTGAGCAGAGCAGCAGCACCAACCTGTCAGCAACAAAGTGAGCCACAGAGACACCAGAACTCCTCACTGCTCCTTCAGCCTGCACAGGGCAGCCTGGTAACTGGGGTCACAGCAGTACTGATGACAGCATTCCTGCTGCCCAGCACAAACAGGACTCCAAGGCTGCACTGGGGCTCATTTCACCCTTGTTTTTTTCCCCCTCTGTTAGATTTCAGGCCCAGCTTTCAGATACAACAGCAGTTCTGAATGCACCAGCTTCTGCTATGCACGCTCACTTGCAGCTCTGCACCCAGCTCAGGAGAGAAACAAGAACCCTCTGTGCTGAGGGAGGCAGCCCTGAGCCCCAGGGACAGCCCAGCCATCGACCTTCAGAAGCCATTCACAGAGGGAACACAGAGGGAACCCCCCCTCACTGCCCAACGGGGGATTTATCACAAGGAAACGACCCACTCTAATTACTCAGCCAGAGATGCAGGTATGAGACACACCAGCCCCTCTTAATGATGCAGCACCCAGAGAAAGGTTTCTGGAGAGGAGGACGTGCTTGCCTGGCACCGATGCAATTAACAGTAAGCAGCCAGCCAGTCTGCAGCAGGGGACTGAGCAGTTTGCAGGAGGGTAAAGCAGCTCTGCCAAGAGGACAGACAGGCCCAGAGCACAGCAAAGGCTTAAATGAATCCCCTCCCTGAAGGAGAGCTCGCTCCGTGGGAGACTCCTAATGGCCACCGCAGAGGGTTCGTGTCCACCCAGTTAATTAGACGTGCTGTGATCCAACTCTGAGCTTCAGTTATTTTTGTTCCAGTACGTTCTTTTTTTGCAAGAAGAAAGCTCCGTGTCCTCCTCTGCAGGATCCCTTCAGCTATTCAAAGCTATGTTACAGACCGGGTACCAAGGACTGCTAGGGGAGCAGTGAGGGACAGCGGGGAGGAAAGGGCACTGATGGACATTTTAACAGGGATGTGTACACTGGGGGGGTAAAAAGGCTTTATTAAAAGTGCATGCTTTCCTTCAGAGGTACGAAGAGCAAGGAATCCCCACAGCCTATCTCTGGTTGGGGAGCGCAGCAGCCTTTGCAGCCCCTAGCCCTGTCCATCACAAATCACCCATCAAGTAGCCAACGACTGAATATTCTTCAGCATTTCATCAAAAGCCTCACGGGAAGGTGCTTCAGCATTCTGGAAGGAGACTTTGATCCGACTGTACAGACTGAAGGACTTCAGCTCCAGCCAGATGAACCCAAAGCGATCGTCGTCAAAGAGGACAAAAACGCCGGGCGTCCGCTCGGGGCTGGTGAAGCCATGGCCAGCAATGAGCCCCGTCCCATAGAAACTGCAGGGAGAGGAGAGCAAAGAAAGGTTTGGGAACGGCCCAAATTACCCAATATTTAACAGTAATAATAATAATAATAATAATAATAATAATGCTCCAATCGATCCGGTGCCAAACACGCCGCCCGGTGCTACAGAGCAGGCAGCTTTGATTCACTTGGCTCTCATCACAAAACGCTGCTGATATCATTTCAAAAACAGAAAGCTATCCATTGCTATGTATATTTATCTGAGCCCTCCCGGAGGCTCCTGGCTTCTAATCAGCACCTGCAAGGAGTGGATGAGTTTTTCTGTAGCTCAGCCCAGTGATTCAACTGAGATTTATTTACTTCTGCAACTCAGAGATCAATCTAGGTGCAGACAGCCCTCAAAAGAAAGAAAACACACAGGGAGAGGGTGACCAGAGAGGGAAAGCTTGTGACAAACCCAGGGGAAAGGCGAGAAAGGAAAATCTTAACAGGAGCCGGGGAGGGGTAAAGGTCAGCCTAACCTCCAGGCAAGCAGCAGGTGGAGCAGGGCTTGATTCAAACACAGCTTGCGTGTGACAGCAGGGGCCTTCTGGGATTAACCAGCTATCGGTAAGCTTTTCCATGAGCACAGATGTTTGGCTGAAGGTCACCTGCCTAAGCCTCAGCTTCTGGGCTCTGTTTCCACACCTCATTTAGCATGCTGCTTCACTGAGCCCAGGCCCCGCTCCACGAGGCTCTGTGTGCCTGCACCTCCTGCTTACGGTGCTCAGCACCTCGCAGAGTTGGTGCCAAGGCAGCAGATGCCAGGGAGGGGTGGGAGGGAGCGCCGTGTTCCCACTGCCAAGGAACACAAACGACACGCAGGAACAGGAAGCAGCTCAAACAGATCTCCAAATATACGAGCTGAGCAGGTCTTGGAGGGGATAAAAAGGGCAAAATACAGAGAGGTGCTACCTCAAGTGACAGGATAAGAAAAAAAATCTACAAAGGAAGCAGGATTGCAGATGGCAGCACGGTTAAGAAAGAAGAGGATCAAACGAGAGTGTAAGAAATAGGGCAGCAGGGAAAGAAAGCCTGAGCACAAGGGGCTGGGAGATCCGCGTGCAGGTGAAGGGCAAACAGATACAGCATGTGCCTCAAAGATTACTCTTTCAGTTTCAAGAAGGCTACAAAACAACTCGCCCCCATTACCAGATGCGGCAGGCGCGGGGATAGTCCTCGTTCCTCGATATGACCCCCATGGGCAGCACAAAGGGCTGGGATGCTGAAGCCTTGTCCTGGGCTGACTGCAGCTGGGGCAGAGCAGACTCTTCCCCCTCAGCACCTTCTCCTCCTTGGGGCTGTGCAGCAGGAGGGGAGGCAGCCTGCTGGGAGCGATCCTTGTCCTCTCCGTGCTGCTCCTCCTCCTGCTCCTCCCGCCTCACTTGCTCCTGCACCTCCAGGACGATGCGAGAGAGCTCACTGAAATCACGAAGGTTCTCGATGTCGGGTAGCTGCAGGGGGTGAGCCAGGTCTATCTCCACAGTCTGCTGCCCAGCCGGGATGTTGGGATCTCCCTGGAGATAGGAAGAAACAGAGCGGCTGCAGGGCAGGGTGCTGCATCTGGCTTCTGGAGTTCACCCTATTCTACACCCATAGAGTTGGTAGCAAAAGACAGCAGGCTTTGTTCATTGAATTCTCTATGCCTCCCACAAACAAGAATGGTAGAGCGAATGCTACAAGCTAGGCTGTACTTGCAAGGATGAAAGAAAGCATCAGTACATCAACATTGTGTCAGAATCACTCCCTGCAGAGAGGAAGGAGCTCACCAGCTTGGCACCAGCCAAGAGCTGCTGCTATTTGGTGCCTGCTCCCCTGATGCACGAGTGATCTCCAATAATATGCTACCAGTTGCTCACAGAAAGTAGCTCAGAGACAGAAAAGGGAAAGAGAGCCAGGTAGCACCATGAAAAGCTTTGCAGAGCAAGTTCTAGCTGCGCTGGCACATGTTCAGACCCACTAATGCCACCATGCTCACGAGGAAATAAGCTATGGGGTAGCAGCACCAGATTACCTTCTCCTTTCTCCTGTGGATCCACGGCATCAATGAAAGATTAAATGAACAAACAGGTGAGAGAAGGGAAAGCACACTCACAGTGATCTTAGTCCCCTTGGCTTTCCTTCCATGAAAGCTCAACATGACAATCTCCAGCCCATGGCTCCCATAAGTTCCCTTGAAGAGGCCTGGCTTGATGAGGTCGTCGGGGCCGCTCGGAGGGAGGTAGATGCGTCGGTATGTCAAGCAGTTGCTGTGCAAAAGGAAAGGTCAGAGAGGTTAAGAGAGGACTCCCAGACATGAAGAACGTGTTTGCAGTCAGCTCCTTGAGACAGCCCTGGGTTGTAGTCATGTCAGAGGCAGGATGTGTGCTCTCAGTGTTACAACAAGCTCCAGATTTCGTCTCAGGCATGCAAACACACCTCCCTCCACTTCCCTCCACCACTCCCTGTTAGCACACCAGGATGCTCCTGTTGCAAGGCCACAGCAGGCCTCAGAAACACTCCCTGGCAGTTCTAGAGGACCTAAGGAGCAAAGTGTATCTCAATGTCTGCTATTAGAACTTCGGAGTGATAGTCAAGGAAAGTTCTCGAGGACTGTGTCACTTCTGCCCAGTGCACCACAAAGCACGTTGTTTAGCAACAAGGCTACCAAGCAGAGTCCCTCAAGATCACAGATATTCACTCTGTCTTCAAAATGAACACAGTCAGATGGCTCAAATGCCATGCCAAGCTATTTTAGCAAACGTGTAATGGAAGCAGTAATAAAAAACCTCCATCTCTCCCAGCAAACAGAAAGGACTGTGCTGCCCCATATCTTCACACTGAGCTGCAGAGGCAGAACCTAAACAAGATGACGTCCCTCTGGCTGTGAGAGGTCATCACAAGCATCCCAGCTTCAGAAGAAATGATCTGACGTGGTCTGGGAGTTGCAGCAGCCTTGGTATCTAAAAGGAGCTGGTGCCCTTACTCATATTGGCTGGTGTAGATGAACTTCATCAAGATGAGCTCTTGCATGTGCTCATGGAAGATGTCCTCCAGCGTGCGACCCCACTCCTCCCGCAGCCATGTCCGGAATTCCTGGAGGAAGACAGAGATGTTTATTTGCAGCTATGCCACATGGGTACAGCTCCCCATCTGAGCACAGAGAGGGCACACACTGACAGCTGTGTAAGGGGGGGGGTTGGGAACAAGCAAATATAGCTGCAGAGCAGGCATGGAAAAACGTTTAACGGTCATCATGGTGACTGCACTACCAGCAAGGCTCTGCACCATAGAGATATGCTTCCCTTCACATAAATCCTATGTGAACCAATGTGACTCCTCAGAACAAAAGCATAGGTGTCACCTGTTACTGCAAATCAGCTGATCTGCTGCTGTGTCCTGATTTATCCTGCAGGAACCCATCTGTGTACCCACAACAGCCCGCTCCTGTGCCCTACCCCGAGCACAAAAGGGGAAGCTTCTGAAAAGCACTGAAGATAGAGGGGGTTCAATCCTGCCCATATAACAGTGATGCATCTAAATCTGGAGGGTCCTTTGAAAAAAAAACCCCTGAAGTCCCTCCACACCAGCTCTGACAAGTTAATACCCTCACATCACTTACGTGCTAACAGCTTACACCAATAGCAGCCTACCCAGCAACATTCCCAACCTGCTTTATCTCCTACAGCCAGATCCCCCAATTACCATAATGCCACGCATCCTTAACACGGTGCTTTGAAAGTATTAAAGCATTTCTCATCTGCTGCAGAAGCAGAAAACACTTAATGAAACCTTACACCCAGCTGTTTCCCATTAGCAGGCAGACATCTTAAAGCACACGTTAGAAGCAAGGAAAGGATCAGGTCTGTCATGCTGAGCGAGCTGGGCTCCTGGCTGCAGTGCCACTACCTGGAGCAGCTACGAGCTGAAGGCTTCCATCCTGACAGTCACACCTGCAGCTTGGAGCAGGATGAAGTAGGGATGTGCCTTGCTGGGTATGCCTTACACAGTCACGGGGTAAACAAATAAATGGAGCTTTAATCCCTCAACAAAGAAGACAAGCAGCAGAAAGGTGCCCCGCTGACAAGCCCATATTCAAATGCAGCTGGTGCTCAACATTAGGAAAGATCTTCATTATACAGGCAGCAGTACTGCAGAGATCAATGTCTGTAGCGTGTAGCAGCATACAGAGCACACTGCTGCCTTTCCTCAGACAGCCCTGCTACCAAACAGGACCAGCACCACAGTGCAGGTGCTCAGGATCCAACAGTAGAGGGGAAAACAGCACCTTGCTGGGAAGCCCTAACCCTAAAGCTCTGCTTTGTTCAGCTGGATGGACAGAGCAGCCTGCTCTCACACTGCTACACACTGAGGCAGGGCCAGGTGTCCACCCAGGTGCTCTGTAAGCATAATGCTGAGCTGATCCCATCCACTGAACCCTTACATCAAACCTCGGTGCATGCAGGAGATCCTCAAAACCCTGCACGTCTTTGTGTGCCCACTTCAAGCTTTGATCCAAGCGAGAATCAATTCCACACACTCAAGAAAAGATGAGGGTAAATCAGCCTCAGGCTACCAGCTTGTGCTTTCAAGTATGCTCAGACACATGGATCTCAGTATTAGCTACAAGCTTAGATAAGGCAGCAGTGCTTTATCTTCAGAGAAGGGACACACACCAGCCTTAAGCCTGGCACAGCTCTTACCTCCTGCCTTCCCCCTGACATGCGGTGGTGATCTGTCTGGTTGCATTTGGTGGAGAACTCGTCCTTCTTCACAATCTGTGTTAGCATGGAGGAGAATTGAACAGGTTACACACCTGATGAGAGATGCCTGGGATGACTTAACTATGACTGCTTAGAGTAAATGCTTTGCACAACAAGTGTTAGTGATTTAGGCATGGGAGAGATCTCATTAAGAGATACTCAGTGCATCAGCTATAGGATAGAGAACTAACAGCCATAACAAACCCAAGGCATTCTAATGAAAGATCTTATCATGCTGCCTCTCTGAGTTGTTTTTTATTTCAAGGACAAGGAAGCAGCCCCTCAAGAAGCTTTCCAAAGCATCCAGCTGAATGGATGATGCTAAGTCGCCTTCCTACAGTCTCATTTAGGAAAACCAAGCAGGTCTGCATGGATGCACCCAGCAGCTGAACAAGGCCACTTTATGTATCCTTTATCACAGCCTGAACACAGTGCTGTTCCATCCCAGGGCCATATCCTATTCTTGGTTCAATCTGCTTCTACAGCCAAGGTGCAAGCACGCATACACACACTGCCCCTAGGACTCACGCTTCAAACACTGGAGGAGCTCACCTGGATGTGGCCATTATGAGGTCCCTTATGGCCGTACATACACTCAACCGTTGCAGATTTCCTCTCCATGAGATGGATCCTGAAGAGAGGTTTGAATCTCATCGGGTCATCGACGTGAGGGTCGTGAGGTGGCAAGTACATCCATCCAATGATGAACAGACCATCCACCTGCAGAGGGATGGGAAACAACACATGCAGCATCAGCCTTGCTCACGTGCTTTGGAGTTCGCAGCAAACAGCTCTGGCGCCTATCCTACGACAGGGCAAGAGCTGCAGAACAGCTTGCTGCATTTCCAAACTGCTTTCCAGCAATTAAACCAGACCATATGCACTCACAGCACACCCCTGGTGAAGAGGGAGAGGGTTTCTTTATGAGGTTTTTCTGCACCAATGGAAAAATCATCAGGCTTTTATTGTTGCAAAGGACTTTGCGACGGATGCTCGGTGCACAGGATCCGGAGGGAGGGACCACACAGCAAGTCAAGCTCTAATTAGTTTGAGAGCTCCTGCTGGCAGATTGTTCTGCTTCTCATGATTATCTGCTCCTCTTGGATGAGGAATTATTTGGCTCTATTATTCACGGGCAGCACAGGAAGCAGCAATCCTCTCAGCACAGAAGCACAAGCGCCAGCTCTCCTCCTGCACGCCTAACAGCATCCTTCCCTTCCAGCCCCACGATTCCACAGCAAGGATATTTTCTGAGCAGAGATTTGAGAGGAAAGCAGAGCAGTGCCACGAGGGCACACCTGTAAGGTCACGACATCATGTAAGCATTGGTGCACTTTGGATGTACTCATATCAGTTTATGGACTAGAACATTGCAAAATCCTAAGGACGGAGCAGCAGAGGCCCTGGTAATTTGTTATGGGTCAGCCTGCCACCTATTGCACCCTGGTGCAAAGAGTAAGGGCTTCTGGCAAGCTTCTTGCCCAGTCTCAGTCATACAGCACCGAGGTTGTTCATGAACTGCTCACCCAGCAGCACAAGAGCTGGCAGGCTCCACGAGCCTTGCATCAGTAAAGGATGGCAAGGTACAGAAAGGCGAGCTGCACAAACAAGGGCAAAACCCTGTGCAAAACGTTCAGATGCAGGCACAGGTTAAGCATGTAGCAATGGGCCAGCACTGAAGTCTCTGTGCTATCAAAGCACTGTGCCAGCCACCGGAATAGCAGCATTAGACTCTGAATGAAGCCTTGCCCTAAAACATTCCTCACATCTTCCTGGGTGTTCCTGCAGCTGAAAAACAAAACGACTGTCTGGTGATGGTGCAAAGAGCCAAGGAGCAATCTGGGCACCAACCAGTGCCCAGCATCCTTCCCTTCCACCCCACGATTCCATAGCAAGGATATTTTCTGAGCTTGAGTGCTGGTGTTTAGAGTTCCCAACACCACGCTGATGGTGAAGGGGCATTCAAAAGGTCCAGTCCTCCACCACAGCCCCAGGATGAGGTACTCACCACCACGTTCAGCAGTCCTCCATAGGGCCCAATGTCCGGCTGCCACAACCCCAGGATGTGTCGGTATCGGTGCAGCACTGGGGAACAGTGAGACATTGATGTGAGCGTTAATGAGCCAAGGGATTAGAATTCGGGGGGGAAAAAAAATAAAGGGAAAAAGAGACTATCACCAAACTGCACACCACACTGACCAACGCCACCCACAACAGCATTATAAGGAAGTGAATGCTGGTTGCACCCAACCACAGCGAGACAGCTCAGAACTGAGGCCTCCCATGAGTTCACGAGGATTTCTTGTCCTCTGAAGCTCCGCTGCACTGCAGGGGCAGGAGTTTGTTCCCAGGACATTACACAAGCAGATACCTCAGTGGGAGACCTCTGCAGCACGGTCCTGTTGGTGCAAACCACACGACATATCCAGAGCTAAAAACAAATCAAGTAGCCACCACCTCCAGCTACCAAAAATGCACCTGATGCCTCACGCTGCAAAGCAACAGAAAATAAAGACACAAAGGCAGTAAAGAATAGGGAAATGTGAGTAATTCTGAGTATTCCCCCTCCTTGCAGGGACAAACTTGCCTCCAGGGTTAAGCATCCTCCTTCACGCCAGCCAATAAACAGCAGGGCAAAGCGCACAGACCATGCCAGCTCGGGAGCTGCAGAACTCGAAGCAAGCTGCTATATGTCAGCAGTGCCCAGAAGCTGCTGCCCAGCCCCTCTCACAGCCAGCTGCAGCACAGGAGGCTTCTGCTCCTCATCTCTGAGTTGGGTGCACTTTCAATCACGCCAACACTGAAGGGCAAACAGGAACACTTCTTTGAACTGGGGATGACGCCTGCACAGAACCGTCTTAAGGGGAGCTTGGAGATGCTCCTTGCCTCCTCTCCCAGCCTCACAGCGATGCTTTTTGTCCATACAGTTTGCGGATACGACCAATAACCTTCATGTGCAGGTGGCACACACAACCCAGCACCTTGCGTGGGAACAACAGGACACAGGTTATTTCTAAGACCTCTGTCTCACTGAGATGCTCCTGGCCAACTCGGAAAGCCACAGCGTACAAAACCAGCATGAATGGATGATGGTTTTTGTTTCATGTCAGTTCATACAGGGAGAACTGAGTTTCAGGGCAGCTTTGTTCCTTTAAGTACCTGGAACGGGGAAGACCGTAGGGGTGTTTTTATTACAGCAAAGCAGAGAACTTCCACAGTCAGTGAGAACAGCAAGGAGGGTTACCCAGAGCTGAGCCAGCTGGCCCAGAGGAGCCACTTTCAGGCTAAAGGCCCCAACAAGACTCATAGCAAAACCTTAACTCCCTTTTTCAGGCCCGGGGGCAATTGTTTCTTCCTTCTACAAAGTCTCAGGGCTGCAGCTAAACCTACTGCTGAGTTCCAGCCCTGGCCTCCCCGTGGCAGGAAGCTGATGGATCTGACAGCTGCTTCCCTCCCTGCTCCTCAGAACACAGCAGCACTTGGGCTGCTCTCCAAGGCCTGCTTTCCTCTGCTATACACAAGACCTCAATTCTTCTCACTCCTCAACAAGCCTGTTGCCTATCCAAACTCCTGAGCCCACGTGCTGCCAAGTGGAACAAGAAACACACCCACGGGAAGCTTCAGCAGCACTCCCACCCGGGCGGGCTATTACCCACACTGCCACACACAGCCCTGCCAGCCCTTCAGATGGAAAAGCAGCTTGGGAAGGGCTGGGGTGAGCAGTGAGTGCCTCGGCTCCCACCACAGGAGCTGCCTGGGCAAGGTCTGATGCCTGTGCTCTTCAGCAGAGCCACAGGACAAGGAGTGACACAGAGCAAATGCACAGCAATCCAAGCAGACACGGCAGAGCTGGCACACCATCGGTGTGGGAAGGCACTCACAACCCCAAAGTGGGTTATTAAATCAGGAGCACAGCAGATGCTTTCATACACCTCTGTTTCAGCTAAACCCCGTTACACTGCCTGCGTCTGCTTTGAGGACAAGGCAGAAAGAAGTGCAAAAACCCAACACGAGGGTCAAAGCAAGATGCCTATAACCAAACTGAGCGGGAAGAATGGAAGCAGCCCTCAGCCAGCAGTAACTGCTCACGGTGGAGCGAGCAAAGCATCACCAAGGAGCGCTGGGAACCTGGGGAAAGCAATCTGAGCTGAGCTGGCTCGTGCTGTATGAGCAGCCACAATCAACCCTGCTAACAAAGGCCTAACTGCTGGGTGGGGAAGAAGGGGAAACAGGCAGTGACATTGTAAACCACGCTGGCTGTTCTCCAAGTGACACGCCATGCCCCTACAGAAAAGCAGCTTGGGACTTCAGATGTTTGGGGCTGCAGCTGAGGAACAGCACAAAATGCCATTTCAGAGCCACCACAACCAGCTTGTTCAGGGCAAGCACCCAGGCAGCAACCTACAAAAGCTAAAACTCTGTATTAATTCCTGCAGCAGAGCTGTCACCGCTTCTCTGCTGTGACCTGCATTAAAGACACTCCACCATGGCCTGCTGCACATCTTTGCTGAACGGCCCATGCTCGGCTGTATCTATCTTCTTCAGCACAGATAAGTGTGCAGCATTCACTCCTCCCATTAGCACGTGTGGAAGAACTCCATTCCCAAGCACTTGTGAATTAGTAACCTGAGTTTGCCAAGTGACCTTATTCCCCTTCCCCTAAGGAGCATGAGAGACAGCTCAATACTCCTTCACAGAATGGCCTGGGTTGGAAGGGACCTCAAGGATCATGAAGCTCCAACCCCCCTGCCAGGCAGGGCCACCAACCTCCCCATTTAAAACAGGCTGCCCAGAGCCCCATCCAACCTGGCCTTGAACACCTCCAGGGATGGATGGGGCATCCACAGCCTCTCTGGGCAGCTGTTCCAGCACCTCACCACTCTCTGTGTAAAGAACTTCCCCCTGACATCCAACTAAACCCTCCCTCAGCTTCAAACCATTTCCCCTTGTCCTGCTGCTATCCACCCTTTCAAAGAGCTGACCCCCCTCCTGTTTATAGGCTCCCTTTAGGTACTGGAAGGCTGCAATGAGGTCACCCCACAGCCTTCTTTTCTCCAGGCTGAACAAGCCCAGCTCCCTCAGCCTGTCTTCATAAGGGAGGTGCTGCAGCCCCCTGATCATCTTTGTGGCCTCCTCTGGATCCTCTCCAACAGCAATCTGTCTTTCTTGTACTGGGGGCTCCAGATCTGTCCTTCCAGACACCAAGCAGCACAGGCTTGTGCTTCCCTCATTGGCTTAATGTGACCAACGCTCCCCTGAATACCTGCAGAAGGCTGAGAAGCAGACTGAAGGGTCAGACTGCTCCACAAGAACTGGAACAGGTTGCCCAAGGAGGCTGTGGATGCCCCATCCCTGCAGACATTCAAGGCCAGGCTGGATGTGGCTCTGGGCAGCCTGGTCTGGTGGTTGGCGACCCTGCACATAGCAGGGGGGTTGAAACCAGATGATCACCGTGGTCCTTTTCAACACAGGCCATTCTATGAACAGCTCACGAAACCCTCCACGCTATCCCAAGATCCACCCCAAAACCATTTGCTCAAAGCAACGTCACACTCCATGCAGCATCTCGTGTGTGCTCAGAGCAGGAAGCGTCAACCAGCAGGGTACGTACGGCAGGTGTAAACATCTCTGTACTCCATGTGCTCGTAGTCGGGAAGGATTTTCATATAACGCCCCGACTTCACCCGTGGGTTTATACCTGAACAGACACAGCAGGGTAAGTGCCAGAGAACTCAGCTCCACCGTCACCTGATGACGAACCTGGACCGGCTCCCTTCTTATTTCACTTCCAGCTGCGGTGCATCAATCTGTGGTTTCCAATTTGCTTCCTCGGGCACAGCCAGTTATAGCAGGGTTACTGACACAGAACTGGGCATGGTCAGCATTTCCTGAGGTAACATTCACGAATGGCATCCAGGGAAAAGCACCCCAAAGCTCTGTGGTGTGACAGTAATGAGCACTGCTGTCTGATAAGTAACAGAGGGCAGCCCAGCTCTTGGGTCAGTGCTGCTCTCTAACACCAGATCTCAGTTCCCCACACAGTTTCCTGCAGAAGCACATTCAGTGCACAGAAAAGCTCAGGTGACATCTACCAGTAGCTCCAAATTAACTCTTCTGCAATTAAGGAGGCTTATGGGACAGAAGAGAAAATGGGGGGGTCACACCACCAGGAAACTGTCCCAAACCCACTAACTGTTGGCTAAATCTGAGCAGGACAGCAAGGACAGCACACCCTCTGAAGCCAGAGAAGGCTGCCAAGCACCCTGAAGCACCCTGAGCAGTGCTTGGCTAACCCTGGTTAGCAACCACGCTGGTTAGGATGGCTGAATGGATGAAGGCACAGCACAGTCCTCCCTCAGGAACGCAGTGAAGACTATTGCAGAGGGAGCCCTCATACATCCCGTGATGCTGTGGATGCAGAAACTACAGTGGTGGAGGGGAAGACTGGCAAAACAGATGTTGGTTTCAAAGCCCTCAACAAACGTGTCCTACAAGTCTTATCAGACTCTGGAAATCCACAGAATGGCAACAGGGCCTCCAGTGCTGACCACGTCTCCAAGAGCTGGCTCAGCATCACCCAGCCCTCCCACCCAGACAAGCTGAGCACTCCCATATCATGTGCACAAACAGAGGCAGTGGGTGATAAAGTAGTTTTGCCTGAGGATGCTCAGCAAGTCTACTAGACAGGATTAAAACCCACCAGCTGTTCCTTTCCAGCATGAAGATCAGTGCTTGAGGTAATCACTGCTTCAAGGCTCAGCAAATAAAGCAAATGTAGAAGTCGAGCTGGTTTTTGGCTCTGCACAGCCTATAGAGACCTCTCATGACTGCAACTTGGGACAGTTACTGCTTTTGCTATATAAAACAGGGCCTTATCTGAACAGCCAGAAACCAAAGGTTAAATCTTGTCCTTTATACTGAGGACCACAAACCCTTACAAAATACGTGGTGGTGGAACCAAGTAACACAGCCTAACAGTGCTGACAGAGAAGCTCCTGGAGGCTGAGCAAAGCTCTCAGAGCAACCCCGCAGCTTCTGACTGCAAAGGGCAGGATCTGGTGACAGGGAGACAGCCTCTCATGGATCCCTGCCTCCATCTGGGCCACAGCCTATCCTGCTTTCTTCTCTCTGACACCCCCCAAACCAAGAGACAGCAGATGTGCCTTCTGCAAGGTAGGTGCATGCTGGATCTGAGGTCCCGCTGCCACAGCCACCCCTGAAACACAGCGGCACCTGAGCAGAGGCCAGCCCTGCCATGTCCTCCTCCAGGAGCAGCCCAAAGGACTCCACTGACAGCTCTTTCCCACTGTCAGCAGAGAATGGCATCCTTTCACTGGGACCAGCCTTAACTAAGTCACAATGGGGTACTGGCAGCCTCCAGCTAGAGAAAATATTGGTTAATTCCTCAGCAAGATCTGAACAGGGTAAAACAAATGGGAAACAATGAAAAACCTTCATTATGCTCTACAAGAAACCTAAATTCTGGGCCTTTTTCTACCAGAGGATTGGAGGACAGACGTCCCAGCTCTTGCTACTGCTTAGTATTAAACGAAACCCCAAACGTGTCAGCTTCACAGATGCCTTTGCCATTAGAAAGCAAGTCTGAATAACTTCCACTGTCAAAGCCTAATAAATATTCAACACGTACACGCTTTCCAAGCTGGTACTGAGCAAAGACATCCAGATCTGTAGCAGCTTCATCACTTACGTTTGGCATAGACATCCCTGCAGGACACGCCTGTGATCTCCAGCTTGCGCAGGTTCTCACACACCCCATACTCTGCAATGACACAGATAACAATGTCAGCTCTGGCATTCAGGCCTTTGCTATGCAGGATCGACAGCGAGATGAGAGCTGCACTCTTGCAAGCTGGGCCATCAGTCTGAGAATCTCATTGCTGTTCTGCAGAGGAAATGAGAAACTGGAAGTAATTGCATTGCAGTTTGGGAATCCAGCACTTTCCAAGCGATGCCTGCAACAAACACACAACGCAGCAGAGTTGGAGGCTGACATCTACTCTGCAAGGGGTGTGAAATGTGACAGACTTACTCATTACAGCTCCAAACGAGTGCCCATTTAGATCACATCATGAGAGCGCGTAGTGATTATTGACTCCCACCGAGCCACCCGACAGAGAAAGCTGCTTATTAGGATCCAAAGGAAAGGTCACGGGCTTAAAAGAGAATGAAATGGAGACATAAAGCAGACATCAGCGTGTACAAATATGGTTACACATGAAAGCGGATCAGATGGAGACGGGGCTGCTGCACGCCTCTGACTGCTCGCAGAACGCCCTGAAAGCAAAGCGAGCTGCAGACCTTCAAGGCAGCTTTGAAGCACAAATGAGATCGTTTGGTTTTGTTTGCTGGAAGTCACCACCCAACTTCTAAGAAACTCTAAGAAATGAAAGCCAGCGCTGACATCTCACTGCAAGGAGTCCTTAGGAAAGCAGAGGGAGGAAATGAGAGGAGGGAGATCCCAAAAACCCATCGGCAGCAACAAGCACGCTGCTGCAGCACTCCTGTTAGATCTCAGTGTGCAAAGCTCTCCTCCTCGACATCAAAGACCTCCACGCTGCAGATCAAACACAGCTTCCCCCAGCAATGCCAAACAGCAGGGCTGCCAAGCACCGCTGCAAACTGAGAGTCCGCTTTTCAGACAGGAGAAAAGCAGAAGCGACCCTGAATGAATCCAACATCACTCTATAGTCTATAAATACAGCACTCGTGGCACACATGCACGATGATAAAGCAACCACAAAGCTTACTGTCAGCCCGCCTATGGGGAATACACGCTCTGCATTACATTGCTTTGGGTAAACAGCGAGTTCAGTCGAGGTAAGAGTGGGCAGGAGGCACAAAGGCTCTGCCCTTCATTAAAGGATGCAGAAGCCCGTGGCAAAGCCTGCTGACTTCCACAGCAGAAGTGAGAGGAAGCTCTATGCGTCAAACACAAGGAGGGATGAGGAAGCACAATCAGGCAGAGAGCAGACAGATGAGCTCGCAGGGAAGCACACCCAGCCCAGCACAAACAAGCCACTTAGCGCTGGGCTGCAGCCAGCCGACCCTGCACGGCCCTCCTGCAGCTCTGCGAAACCAGAGCTGAGCTGGAGGCTGCACACCGAGCACCCAGCAGCCATCCCATGGCTGCCCCCCCCCACCAGGCTCAGGGAGGCTCTCAGCTGCTGTCCACAAGCGGGTACGTGTGCCTAATAACTACATCAAAGGGGTGGAGGGAACGGCATGTCTCCTCAGCTGATCAGAAAGTCAGAGGCCTTGTAAGATGAGGGAAGCAGGGTGCTTATTGCCTGCCGTTTGTAAACAGCCCGCTCTTTCCAGCTGGCCACAGCATCAGCATGATGCAGGCTCTGTGCAGCAGGCATTGCAGCTAGGTTACGTTCAGCCTCGTGGAAGATATTCATACTGCATCAGAAAGGGAGGAGACACACAGAGGATCCTGCCCAAATGGCACTTCTCCACGCTGCCAACAGCACTGCCCACACAGGGCCTTCCTCCAGAAGCCCTCATTTATCCCCATTTTGCCCCCTGCATCCATAAACCACTCCAAGTGCAGCCCCAGGACAGACGACTGCCAGCACATACCCTGACCAACAGAGCGAGGAGGAACGAGGTCTGAGCTCAGAGCTCTATCTCAGTTTCATACAAGTGCCCTTGACAACCTGCAGGGAAATTCTATGAAAGCAGAAACACTACAAAAGCTGCAAACCCCACTTCTCTGCAGGTAGGTTCCCTTAACGTGGACTTATCTCAGTGCTGCAGCTCACCAAGTACCTTAAGGAGCTAACAGCCACAGAAATGTACACCATTAGAAATAATCCTGCTTCAAAAGTAAGGATGGAAATTGGTTTCGAAGCTCTTCCTTGACCAGCTGCAAAGCCTGTTTTATTAGGTTTATAATGAGTGCTTGGAAAACGTGCCAAGCACGGTGACACGGTGCTGTTTCCATGGCCACAGGCATTGGAATCAGAGGGACTTGGAAAGGTAGAATGAATCCCACTAATACCTTTCTAAGTGTAATCTACTGCCCGGCCTGCCCATGGCAAAGAGAGCCCTCTGTGCAGCTGTGACATAATCTTCTGGAAGCAGGGAGTGGTTCCACAGTACTTCAAATACACAAGCAGAGATCTCACCACTGCTTTCCACTGGGTCTCTCTCAGCAACTCCAAGCACTGCATGTGGACACCTGGTAGAACTTGACAGCCTTCCCACTGCTAAGGTTCAACAGTGCCTTGGCTAATCACGCCTTCTAATTAGTCCTGGGTAAAGGTATGCTCACAGTGCCATGCACAGAAGGCATAGAAACTTAAAGGGTTATTTCAGACACCACAAACGTGGGGCGTTCTCAGGTCAAGCACTTCTGAAGTACCAGAAGGACAAATCTGGAATTGGCTTATCGTTCCCAAAGGCTTCCAAACACTTCTCCCAGTGGAAGGCTTGTAGTGACCGAAAGGAGGAGCTGTGATCTGCAGTGAGTGAAGGCATTTGTGGCAGCCCTGAAGCAAGAAGATGATTGGCTTCAGACCTGCAGCCTACAAACACACCTGAGGAAGGCCCTATGAAGAATGGCCACTGCTGTGCACCTGCCACCAGCAGCAAGGAACAGCAAGCTGCTGGCTTTCAGACAGCACCTGCACCAAGAGCAAGGTGAGAGATGAAAAAGCACACCAAAGAAACACACCACGCAATTCTGTAACCTCACAGCTTAGGGCCTTGTGACATATTAAAACCACATGCTCATTTAGTAAGGTGATGTACTGCAGGAAATAGCTCCCACTGTGGGAGCAGGGATTCTGCAGAGCCCTGAAAGAGCTGAATTCCACCCAACAGCCCTCGCTGAGCACACAGAGCAGGCTTCCATGTCCCTCCCCAGGAACTCTCCAAGCCTTGCTCAAGGTGGGTGTCCTTAACACCCTGCCACTTCTGCGGGTCCAAAGCTAATGAAGATTGCTGTTACAACCCAAAGCCTTTTCAGGCATGTTCTGGAAGAGGTTATTCTGAACCACTGCTCTGTTTCTAAGCGTTCTGCTGCTCCTATGCTGCTTTCAGATGAAAGTTGTGGCCTACCCGGTGCTAATCAAGGTAGGTCAAGGCACGAGCAACGGTGCTTTAATTCAGCTCCCACTGCAGAGATCAGCAACCTCCTATTTATAGAAAACACGAAAGCAACTGCAATCCTCTTCTTGCCAAAGAAGCAACTCAAAGACACTGTTTACCCCAAACAGCTGCAAAGATAAAAGGACAACAGCCCTAACAGCCACAGCAGCAGCGTTACACAACCGCTCCTGGTTAATCCCTGCGCTCTCCCCATGGAGCCACCAGGAGAAGCCACCCCTGCACTTTCAGAACAAGCCCTCTGGATGTCTGGACCATTCACAACATGTTTTCAAGACTGTTCCAAAAGTGAGTCTGCCCACAGCAGTGCAAGAGGAAAACACCAGTTCTGAATGGGCACAGCCAGGTGCTCCCCATCCCCAGCAGATGAAGGTACAAACTGGTTCATACAAAGCACTGCAACAGTTCTCTCAGAGATTAGCTGTTGCATTTCATTTCAGGGTTGCCTTTCTTTTCTTATCTCAAATAGTTTTACATACAGGCCTGCCAGAAAGTTAATATTGACCAGTTAATTCCTTAAGAGCACAGCTCTGGGGCATCACCAGTAAGCTTCAGACTGAACAAGCCATCAATAAAAGGGGTGTGACTGGAGGGGCACGCATATTCTCACTCTATTCCTGGCACCTGCAGTGTTCACAACAGGACACAAATGCATAAATTCAATGCTGCAGTACCACCACGAGGGCAATCACTTCATGCTTATGTGCAGAACTGTGCAAAGCTGAAAGCCCAAACTGAGAGCAGCTCAGATTGGGACTGATTAAAAGGCTGCAGGAACAGTCTCATAAACGTCCAGCTTTCAGCCAGGAACCTGATGCTTCCCTGGACCTCACAGCTTGCACAATGTACCTTTGGTACAAGAATTACCTCTGTCAAAGCTGCAGCCCACCAACAGGGGCTCTGACCACAGCTGGAGCTGATACATCAGAAGAAACACAGGAAGCAGCGTTGGGAAAGAGAACAGAAGTGAGGTTTGAAGCACCTCTCACCTTGTAGCTAGCAAAAAGTATAGGGAAAGAATGGGTGTTAATTGATTAGCCTGTCGCCAAGAAAGTGTTAAAGTTATTGGGATCACTCCCTGCTGAGCAGAGAAATGAGAATGCTTTGGTGTATGTTTTACAAGTACAGCCTTTGTACTGTCCAAGGGTTCTTGGGTAGTGCTGATAAAGCATGAACTCATTCCTGTAAGGTTTAATGCATCCGAACGCATCCTGCTGCCTATAGCAGACAGCCTTTCTGACACACCTACAGTTCTCATCCCTGTGACCTCTCTGGTACCAAAACCAGAACAACAGCAGTGAACGTAAAGGACTTCATGAGCTGGAAGCACCTGGCAGGACAGCATCAGGTAGAGATGGGTGAGCACAGCAAGACAGTGCATGGAGGGTGAACCAGCCACTGTGTTAACAAACAGGGGACAGACAGACACACTGATATCAGGTAAAGGTGAGGAGTGAAACTGCAGCACTGGGCCGCAGCAACACAGCCCGAGGCGGTGCAGAACATGGCCCTGTGTCTGCATTACTGCAATGCACATGCCAACACGGTGCTCGTGTTACCTCCAGGCTCCTAGGGCTCCCAGACGGGCACCCAGGGGCTCCTTCCTCCCCCAGCGCAGTGACTCTGCACTGACTGACCGTCCCCTCTCCCCACCGCCTGGAATTCCCCTCCGCACTCCTTCCCAGCGAGCCCCCTCCTCCCAAAACGCTCCCAGGCCCTCTCACTGCACCCAATGGACCCATCTCCTCCCCGGTCACCCCAATGCTCCCCATAACCGCCCCTCCCCCCCCCCGCCGGCAGGAAGTACCTTCTCGGCAGCGCCGCCTCCAGATGGTATCGGTGCGAAGGATACGGCGGAAGGTGGTGCAGACCCGAGCCAGGCTGGGCAGGTCGGTGCCGGGCAGCGAGCCGAAGATCTGCACCAGCAGCTCGGGCGGCAGCTCCAAGAGGGACATCGGGGCCCGCCCGTTCGGGCCCACCTCGGCCGGGTGCGGCGCAGGCCTGGCGCACTCGATGCGCTCCGCCAATTCGTCGTCCTCCGCGGAAGCGCCTCCGCCGCCTCCCGCCTCCTCGGGGTCCGTGTCGGTGTCTGGCTCGCTGTCCCCTCCGCCTCCCCGCTGCTGTTCCCGTGCAGCCCCGCGCCGACGGCAACCGCGCGTCGGGCCGACACCGCAAAGCCGTGCGCACACCGCCATAACCGCCGCCGGTCTGCGCTGTGGGGCGGGGCGCGGCGTGGCGCGGCGCCGCAGGACCCGCCCACTGCCAGACGCGGCCAATCGGAGCCGCTTTCTCTGCTTGGCCACGCCCCCTCGCCGGCTAACGGACGTTCCGGCGCCGCTACGCCCTCGGGGAGCTATAGCCGCCCGGGAAGGCTCGCCCGCCCCCTTGCGCGTGGGAGGAACGAGCCGCCCAGTCCCGCTCGGCTCGTTAGCCCAGGAGGGCACCACCACCCCACGGCACCGAGGGTGTCTGTCACGGAGCCCCGTCGTCCCGCTCTGCTGAGGCGAGAAAATAAATATTTCTTTCCCTCACAAAGTAAAAAAAANGGTGGGGAAGAAGGGGAAACAGGCAGTGACATTGTAAACCACGCTGGCTGTTCTCCAAGTGACACGCCATGCCCCTACAGAAAAGCAGCTTGGGACTTCAGATGTTTGGGGCTGCAGCTGAGGAACAGCACAAAATGCCATTTCAGAGCCACCACAACCAGCTTGTTCAGGGCAAGCACCCAGGCAGCAACCTACAAAAGCTAAAACTCTGTATTAATTCCTGCAGCAGAGCTGTCACCGCTTCTCTGCTGTGACCTGCATTAAAGACACTCCACCATGGCCTGCTGCACATCTTTGCTGAACGGCCCATGCTCGGCTGTATCTATCTTCTTCAGCACAGATAAGTGTGCAGCATTCACTCCTCCCATTAGCACGTGTGGAAGAACTCCATTCCCAAGCACTTGTGAATTAGTAACCTGAGTTTGCCAAGTGACCTTATTCCCCTTCCCCTAAGGAGCATGAGAGACAGCTCAATACTCCTTCACAGAATGGCCTGGGTTGGAAGGGACCTCAAGGATCATGAAGCTCCAACCCCCCTGCCAGGCAGGGCCACCAACCTCCCCATTTAAAACAGGCTGCCCAGAGCCCCATCCAACCTGGCCTAGAACACCTCCAGGGATGGAAGGGGCATCCACAGCCTCTCTGGGCAGCTGTTCCAGCACCTCACCACTCTCTGTGTAAAGAACTTCCCCCTGACATCCAACTAAACCCTCCCTCAGCTTCAAACCATTTCCCCTTGTCCTGCTGCTATCCACCCTTTCAAAGAGCTGACCCCCCTCCTGTTTATAGGCTCCCTTTAGGTACTGGAAGGCTGCAATGAGGTCACCCCACAGCCTTCTTTTCTCCAGGCTGAACAAGCCCAGCTCCCTCAGCCTGTCTTCATAAGGGAGGTGCTGCAGCCCCCTGATCATCTTTGTGGCCTCCTCTGGACCCTCTCCAACAGCAATCTGTCTTTCTTGTACTGGGGGCTCCAGACCTGTCCTTCCAGACACCAAGCAGCACAGGCTTGTGCTTCCCTCATTGGCTTAATGTGACCAACGCTCCCCTGAATACCTGCAGAAGGCTGAGGAGCAGACTGAAGGGTCAGACTGCTCCACAAGAACTGGAACAGGTTGCCCAAGGAGGCTGTGGATGCCCCATCCCTGCAGACATTCAAGGCCAGGCTGGATGTGGCTCTGGGCAGCCTGGTCTGGTGGTTGGCGACCCTGCACATAGCAGGGGGGTTGAAACCAGATGATCACCGTGGTCCTTTTCNACGGTGCTTTAATTCAGCTCCCACTGCAGAGATCAGCAACCTCCTATTTATAGAAAACACGAAAGCAACTGCAATCCTCTTCTTGCCAAAGAAGCAACTCAAAGACACTGTTTACCCCAAACAGCTGCAAAGATAAAAGGACAACAGCCCTAACAGCCACAGCAGCAGCGTTACACAACCGCTCCTGGTTAATCCCTGCGCTCTCCCCATGGAGCCACCAGGAGAAGCCACCCCTGCACTTTCAGAACAAGCCCTCTGGATGTCTGGACCATTCACAACATGTTTTCAAGACTGTTCCAAAAGTGAGTCTGCCCACAGCAGTGCAAGAGGAAAACACCAGTTCTGAATGGGCACAGCCAGGTGCTCCCCATCCCCAGCAGATGAAGGTACAAACTGGTTCATACAAAGCACTGCAACAGTTCTCTCAGAGATTAGCTGTTGCATTTCATTTCAGGGTTGCCTTTCTTTTCTTATCTCAAATAGTTTTACATACAGGCCTGCCAGAAAGTTAATATTGACCAGTTAATTCCTTAAGAGCACAGCTCTGGGGCATCACCAGTAAGCTTCAGACTGAACAAGCCATCAATATAAGGGGTGTGACTGGAGGGGCACGCATATTCTCACTCTATTCCTGGCACCTGCAGTGTTCACAACAGGACACAAATGCATATATTCAATGCTGCAGTACCACCACGAGGGCAATCACTTCATGCTTATGTGCAGAACTGTGCAAAGCTGAAAGCCCAAACTGAGAGCAGCTCAGATTGGGACTGATTAAAAGGCTGCAGGAACAGTCTCATAAACGTCCAGCTTTCAGCCAGGAACCTGATGCTTCCCTGGACCTCACAGCTTGCACAATGTACCTTTGGTACAAGAATTACCTCTGTCAAAGCTGCAGCCCACCAACAGGGGCTCTGACCACAGCTGGAGCTGATACATCAGAAGAAACACAGGAAGCAGCGTTGGGAAAGAGAACAGAAGTGAGGTTTGAAGCACCTCTCACCTTGTAGCTAGCAAATAGTATAGGGAAAGAATGGGTGTTACTTGATTAGCCTGTCGCCAAGAAAGTGTTAAAGTTATTGGGATCACTCCCTGCTGAGCAGAGAAATGAGAATGCTTTGGTGTATGTTTTACAAGTACAGCCTTTGTACTGTCCAAGGGTTCTTGGGTAGTGCTGATAAAGCATGAACTCATTCCTGTAAGGTTTAATGCATCCGAACGCATCCTGCTGCCTATAGCAGACAGCCTTTCTGACACACCTACAGTTCTCATCCCTGTGACCTCTCTGGTACCAAAACCAGAACAACAGCAGTGAACGTAAAGGACTTCATGAGCTGGAAGCACCTGGCAGGACAGCATCAGGTAGAGATGGGTGAGCACAGCAAGACAGTGCATGGAGGGTGAACCAGCCACTGTGTTAACAAACAGGGGACAGACAGACACACTGATATCAGGTAAAGGTGAGGAGTGAAACTGCAGCACTGGGCCGCAGCAACACAGCCCGAGGCGGTGCAGAACATGGCCCTGTGTCTGCATTACTGCAATGCACATGCCAACACGGTGCTCGTGTTACCTCCAGGCTCCTAGGGCTCCCAGACGGGCACCCAGGGGCTCCTTCCTCCCCCAGCGCAGTGACTCTGCACTGACTGACCGTCCCCTCTCCCCACCGCCTGGAATTCCCCTCCGCACTCCTTCCCAGCGAGCCCCCTCCTCCCAAAACGCTCCCAGGCCCTCTCTCTGCACCCAATGGACCCATCTCCTCCCCGGTCACCCCAATGCTCCCCATAACCGCCCCTCCCCCCCCCCGCCGGCAGGAAGTACCTTCTCGGCAGCGCCGCCTCCAGATGGTATCGGTGCGAAGGATACGGCGGAAGGTGGTGCAGACCCGAGCCAGGCTGGGCAGGTCGGTGCCGGGCAGCGAGCCGAAGATCTGCACCAGCAGCTCGGGCGGCAGCTCCAAGAGGGACATCGGGGCCCGCCCGTTCGGGCCCACCTCGGCCGGGTGCGGCGCAGGCCTGGCGCACTCGATGCGCTCCGCCAATTCGTCGTCCTCCGCGGAAGCGCCTCCGCCGCCTCCCGCCTCCTCGGGGTCCGTGTCGGTGTCTGGCTCGCTGTCCCCTCCGCCTCCCCGCTGCTGTTCCCGTGCAGCCCCGCGCCGACGGCAACCGCGCGTCGGGCCGACACCGCAAAGCCGTGCGCACACCGCCATAACCGCCGCCGGTCTGCGCTGTGGGGCGGGGCGCGGCGTGGCGCGGCGCCGCAGGACCCGCCCACTGCCAGACGCGGCCAATCGGAGCCGCTTTCTCTGCTTGGCCACGCCCCCTCGCCGGCTAACGGACGTTCCGGCGCCGCTACGCCCTCGGGGAGCTATAGCCGCCCGGGAAGGCTCGCCCGCCCCCTTGCGCGTGGGAGGAACGAGCCGCCCAGTCCCGCTCGGCTCGTTAGCCCAGGAGGGCACCACCACCCCACGGCACCGAGGGTGTCTGTCACGGAGCCCCGTCGTCCCGCTCTGCTGCGGCGAGAAAATAAATATTTCTTTCCCTCACAAAGTAAAAAAAAAAAAAAAGGGAGGAAACCCGGCGTGCCCCGTGTGAGGATCGAACTCACGACCTTCAGATTATGAGACTGACGCGCTACCTACTGCGCTAACGAGGCTCCTCGAAAAGAAGCTCTCTGTGAAGGTCTGTTGTGCTTCTCCTTCCGAGATCGTGCATTCCTCAGACTATTCTTTTCCTGCACGGGGAAGCTGGACGTTTTTGTAAATGGTTCTGCTTTGCCATGCTGTTCTGCAAGATAGCTGTATCCCGAACCCTTGGATGTGACTGAACATCCTCATGTGAGCAGGAATGGCTGTGAGGGCTGCAACAACAGGCCTGCAAAGAAATTAATCTGCTCCCAGATAGTGACAAAAATTAAAGCAAACCTCGCTTGCCTCTCTGCTTTGAAGAGTCTCTGTTCAGCTGGGATTTCTGCAATAAAGTGAGCTCTGCATTCACTGAAGCGTTTGGCAGAAGAGGTCTCTGCGATGCCAGCAGAAGCGCTGCCCTGAATCCTAATAGCGGAGCCTCACCCTCTGCGAGAGGCTCAGAGCGGCTGTCACCATGACAGCCTGACTGCAGGTACTTAAACTGAACAGAGACGGGAACGCAGGTATTTAAATGATGCCAAAAGTCTCCAAACTTTGCCCACGAGCATTGCTGCAGGGAGGCTGTGTGCCTGCAGTGTGACTGCTGGCACAGAAGGAGGAGGAACATTGGACATGAGGCGCTCCAAACAGATGAGATGAGATATATGGTTGCTTTGGACGGCCTGAGGGTCCTGCTAAGGAGTCAGTCCAGCAGGCAAGCCTTGTCACTGGAACAATACCCTGATTTCTAAGAATCATGCACTCAGGTGCATGTATCAGCTGATAGATGACAAGTGCAGGCTGCAAGGCTACGTGTGAACAAATGGCTACAGCACAGGATGAGTAAATGCAGAGCTTCTCACAGCCTGAACTGCTGCATTCCTCCCTCCGGTGCAGCTCATGTGCAGAATGAGGCTGTCATCTTTAAAAGCGTGCCTTTGGGGCTTCGGTGATGGACAAGTTTGGTGCCCACAGCTCTGATCGAATGAAGAAAAGCTGCACCAAGAGTCTGCAGTGAGGCACGTGGACAGTGAGTCACCTCAAAGAGCAGACTGTTTGGAAACATGTCTGGAGCTGTACTGAATCACATGGATTTTCTCCCTTTACTCAAACTTTCTGACACGGCTCCAGAAGGCCCTGTCACATCTGTTTGCTTGGGAACTGAGGGATTCAAGGGGAGGACAGCAGAAGTCCTGATGGCGAGCATTTAGGTGCCAACCAAACAAAAGATGTCCCTGATGACATTGCCTGAGGCAGAAACCCAGCAGCCTGCAGCACGTGCAGCTTTCCTCCCTGCTTCTTTTCCTCTTTTGGACTTTCTATTTTTATCCGGAATCTATTCTCTCCCCTCTTCATCTGAATGTTCCCTCCGTGCCTCGTTGCCTCCCATCCCTTCCCCACACCTACACTGTACGCTCTTATCCCACATCTCCATGGGTTCCGTCTCCCCCACCCCTCATAGATCACTTTCCCACTGGCCTGCTGACCCCTTTCCCATAGCAAATCCACGCCAGCTCCTATGGCACTCCATTGCCCACACCCATTCCCTCCAAATTTGGAGGAGAAGCAGAGGTCTTCAAGGCAGAGAGACGCTGCAGAGTGGTTCTAACCAAACACAACTTAAAACATCAGTATTTATCTCTGGCGCTTTCTCCTCTATGCCACCGAATCCATTATCTGAATCTACCGGCTTTCTTTGTTCCCACAGGGAATACAGCAAAAGTGAGTTATCATCATCACACATCCGCTGGCACCACCGAACGTCTGAGCACCCTTCTTTGTAAACAACACCAGAGTAAGAGCCCAGAGCTTTCCGGTGCTGCTGCTTCAGGCAGGCAGCTTGCAGACCTCACCACTGGGCTCTCCAACAGGATGTACCGAGAGCGAAAACTCATTGTTCCATTTCTCTCCAGCAATTAAGGAGCTGATGCAGCTCTCCCTGCAGTCAATTAGAGCCTTCACACTCACTCTGAAGGGCTTTGGATTGGTCCCAGAGTCAGCGTCCTCATTTTCTGTAATCCTTGAGCATTTGTACCTTCCCAGCCTCCGAGCAGGATGTGCCAGCTGATGGCATACCCAGCCAATTATAACCTGACCAGCTAGGAGAGAATTATTTCTTTTCCATTTGGCAAGGAGGACAGAAAACTGTGGCAAGACAGGCCGAGACAGATGAACAAATCCTGTTTGCAACACGGAATACTTGCAGCGTGTTTATTTGGCATAAGCCTGCAGTGGGATTTCTGCTTTGCAGTAGGCATCCTTGGAGGCAGGACGCTCGGAAGAGGGAATATCTCAATGGAAGGACCAAAGAATTTTGCTTCATTTTTATGTGATGTAAATATTTTTCTCATCCCAGACACGAATTCCTTGGTGTTTTAAGCTGGAAAATAGCTTTTCTTGTCCTGATTTTAGAATTCCCCATCTTCTCCCTTTCTGCCTGGGCTTTGATCTCACCAGATATTGCAGGACGAGCTGGACCACGGACAGACAGGGCTCATCTGGGAAGACCCAGAGCACTGCAGAAAATGCTGATGGCAGTGACTCAGGAACTGTTTTGCATCCTTCTGCTTTAGAGCTGAGAGCCGTGCCCTCTCTTTATGAAAGAAGGCACGGTATTTCTTCAGCAAGCTGTCCTTGTAATGAAGTATTATTCGACCTAATGCCCAGCTGTGGCCACGAGTGCCTGGGGACACCAAAAACGTTGTGGCACTTTCACAAGGAGCAGTTGTTCTCTCTGCTTTGGCCACGATCCAGCCCAAATGATATCATTGTGCCCAACGCCCCTGGCAGCTCCATTCTCAGAAGCATTATCTTAAGGACAGGTCATGGGACGGGCAGTCAGGTGTTCAAGGGGATATTAGTAGGTCAGCTGCTGAGCAATGATTGTGCAATTGTTGGCAGCCGAACCTCTGCATGCTTCAGTTTCCCATGATGTGAATAAGGAGGATGTTTGCTGAAGCCACGGGCTATGTAGCACTCAGTTAATTGAAAATGTGTGGAGACCCTTTAATTCCAGGTGTACTGAACAGCAGTGGAAGGTTTTGCTGCACGCTCTATCATTCTACAGTTTCCCAGCTATTCTTCCTGCCCTCACGCTGTCATTACAGCTTATCAGGTAATGGATATCTTTGAGTGAAAGGCGGTGCATAAACACAAGTTATTGTTGCTCCCACCAACTGATTTACTGTGTTCCCTGTGAAACCAACGGCTCCCATTGAACAGTTGATCCTGAAGCCAAGAAACACTTGCACTAGCAGTAACTGATGTCAGGGTTATGGCATACAGCAGTGACATCTTGGGCAATAGTTGTAGGGGAAACACAATGAGTTTTCAGCCCAGTATTCCAAGAAAATGTTTGTGTAATGGCAATCCATATGTCTGTATATTAGTTTGGGTTTACCTTCGAAAAGAAAAGCATCTGGTTAATAATCTCAGAAGTGCTGTATTCCAAAAGCCTTGTGAAATAAGTGGCCAGATAGAAGAGAGAAACAACGTCAGTGCTCCCACTAAGGAATAGGCACATCTGCTTCTAAACCTCAGAGACAAACCACACAGGAAAATGGTCTGTGACTGGTTTCTTCAGTTCCACATTTCTAAAGTTACACGTTTATAGCCCCACAAAGGGGAGATATTTTGTCATTCTCATCGCTTCTTGCTTGAGTTCTTCTAAATTAGAAGGGGACTTCCATAGAGAAACTTGAAGGTTAGGGTTTTCCTCACAGGATAGGCACCATCTTAGGAAACAATTAAGATTCAAAATTCTCAGAAGAGTTGTTTTAAGTCATTGCAAACAATTCCCTACAATCCAGGTCTGTCTGACAGCCTCCCACGGCAGCTCGGTAATGGTTGCACATTGTATTAAGCAAAGCCTGCACTAATCTTTAGCTGAGCTAGATCAGTAAACACAATTAATGAGAAAATAACCAAGGGAAGGTATTTGGAGTCAGGTGAGAATTCAAGTTACTCCGATCATGGCATCCTTCCTTTTATTTTATGACTTATTTCTATCCATATGCTCGGTGAATTTAATACTTCTGACAGCTGCTGAGCTAATAGCCCTGGACATTCAAGTGCTGCCTTCCAGAAGGGTATAGCACTGCAGGGAAATAGCTTCATCCAAGCACTGTAAAAAACCCTTCAGTACAGTTTTACTAGACAAACAAGGGGATGTTTCCCAACTCTGATCGTCAATTCACAATTCACTTCGTTGTGAAGCGGCTAAAATGGAAACTCCGTTTTCTCTGGGGCAAAGGGGCTGTGGGAGTTTTTCCCCAGGGAAGCACTGTAAGTATCAGCTGGGGTTCAGAGTGACTCACAGCTCGTACAGGCTTTTTAGCAACAGGAAAAAAAAGAAGAAAACCAAAACAAACAAATAAGCAAACAGAAAAAGCCAACAGCCTGCTGGAAGAGATAACAGTTGGGAAACACTGACATCTTTAATTCAGACTGAAAATCTAGTGTAGCCTGCTGGATAGGGCACAGATAGGAGGATCAGAGCTAGAATTCATCCCACCTTGTCTTCTGACCTGCTTTGTAAGCAGGCAAATCACATCTCTTTCTTCATGAGAAAACAGCAAAGGCAGGTACTGTAAGAGATCATTTGCTCCCTCCTTCTCCCCAAGATGAGATCAATTCTCCCTAAGCTCTTCAATACATGTTTTACTAATGTCTTCTTCCTTATTTTTTTAAAGTCTGATGCTGACTATCCCACTGCTTTCCTAGGCAATTCGTTCTGCTGCTCCGCTATTCTTACCCCTAACCGTGTGTATAACTTGTATCTCCTTTTCCAAGACATAAGCTCATTCTTTCTCGTCCGAGACTCACTGCGTGCAGAGAACAGCTAATTCCCTTCTGCTTTGCAGCAACCTTTTGCATATTTGAAGACTAAATAATGTCTGCTTTCAGTTACATCTTCTCATCTTCAGACTAAGTGCTTTGTAAAATGTTCTAAGACTATCATAAAAATGCTCTGTGGGCTAAATTTTTCAAAGGGCTCAGTTCCAGTCACCAAATCTGAGGCAACTGCAGCTCAAAAGCAACATTTTCTCCTTGTAAAATTGTGCTTCGGCAGCACTGGTCCCAAAGGCTACGTCCATGCTGTCATTCCAACTGCGCCTAACACCTTTCTCAAATCCAGACTTGCCAACTGTCTGTGCTGTTGAAATGCGGACATAGGCTGAGGCTGAGATGAAGAGGGAAAGGTCAAGCGAGTCACAGCGCGGATCTAAGTTTTCCTTCTCACAGTCTCTGCAGATTATTCATGAGCTGAACATGTGATAGCCCAGCCTGTCAGCAGGCACTCTGATTGTGGCTCTCCCTAAGCACCATATGGATGCTTTCAGACTGAGCTGCAGCCCTACTAACAGTTGGTAGCATGGAAGAAAATTGCATGATGTGTAGTGCTCAGTATTGTTCAAATTCACCTGGGCACTCAGCAAAAACAATGAGTGGTTTCATCAGTGCTTGTCTGCCTGCCTGCCTGCAGTCATAGAGTGCAGCATCCTGTGAGATGGAACAGCTCAGAGCATGGTGGGATGTCCTCAGCAAGAGAATGGCTTTTTTTAAAGGCAGTCATTTAAATAAGAAAGAATAAAACTAAGTTGAAAGAGAAGCTCGGGATGGTTAGTTTTAGCTGCATCGGATTTTTGATGATCACCCATCACCTGCTGTCTCTGGACACCAATGTGAGCACTCATACACCTCAGGGCTGTTTTTTTCCCCCCTAATTAGTCACGTCCTTAATGATCCCATCCTATAATTAGCTTGACACCGGAAACGTTTGACTCTGAATCAGAACATTAGGTAACGAACCCTCATTCCAGACTGAGAGCACAGCATCACTGTAACTTCGGTGTATTGTCACACCTTGACAAATGTAGAAAGCCTGACCAGCTCTAAGCTGATAGGAAACCAGTTCTCCTCACCGTAAGCTCGTTTTGATAAGGACACTGCTGGCTGCAACACCCTTCAGCAGCACAAGATGGGTTGTGCAGTGAAACCGTGCAGTCCTATTGCTGCAAAATCACTCCTATATTTCAAAACACAGTGCCTCGAACATATGTGAGAGAAGGGGAAAGGAAGGCAGCTGAAAGTCTACAGCCAACAGCTTGTGTCAGAAAGCTGCTAAGGGAGGGAACAGTTGGGCATTTCTAATAGAGACAGAATGTCTGCAGGATGGATGCGAGTAAACTTGGCTGGAGACGAGCACTGTTTGCAATCGAATAGATGCCTGACAAACAGCACGTGACAGGGCAGCGGGATTAAAAGCCAAGTGAATTGAAACACCTGCCTCTAAAATTTTGCTCTGAGGTTTTTACACCGACTTTGCAATGCGTTCCTCACCCTGTTTAGCAAAGCACTACGCCTATAACTGCGCACAGAGCCCAGCGGCGAGGGAGGTCGTGTTGGAGTGACAGAAAGGCGATGAGGATGGGGAGAGAGCAAAGCACTGAATGTCCCTCTGCTTTGCAGTGTGTTTTCTTTTAGTGGTGGGACCTGCCAGGAAAATCGCCCAGCGCTGGGAGCCGGACTGCCTGTGGGGTGGCTGTGCTGCCCACAGGGGACATGGCAGAGTGTCCCTGAGGAGTAACATGGGAGGGCACTCTGAGGTAGCAAAGGCTGTGTCCCTGAGGAGGACAACGGTGGGGCAACCTGGGGCAACAACAGCGGTGTCCCAGGAAGAAATATAGTGGGAATCATGGCTCTGTGTCTCTGTGGAAGACCATGGCGGGGCACCATGGAGCAGCCACGGCACTGTGTCATGGAGGAATACCACGGACGCAACCACCACGCTCAGCGTGCGCCACACTCAAGATGGCGGCGGCGCAGTGCCCGCCCCGGCCGTGACGCGCGCGTCAGCTGATGGCGCCGCCGCTGGGGGTGGCTGCGGGGGGCGGGCGCCGCCACTCGGGGTTGGGCGCAGCGCCGCGCACAGCGTCCGCCGGGCTTGAGGCCGAGCCGCCGCCGCCATGCCCTCGGAGAAGAGCTTCAAGCAGCGCCGCACCTTCGGTGAGCTTCGGGGGTGTGTGTGGGGGGGAACACAGCGGCTGCCGGCCCTCGGCTCTGCGGCGGGGGGGGGGGCTGGAAGGATGTCGGGCCTTTCCGAGCGCTGAGGCCGCTCCACCGCCGGCGGCTTAGGGGGGAGACGCGGCCCTGCCGGCCCCGCTGGGCCTTTAGCTAAGGGCGGCCCTGCCAGCGCTGCCCCGTGCCCGGCAGACACCTAGAGCCTCACAAGCTGCTCTTTGCCACCGAGCTGATGGAATTTCAACCTCAGCCCCTTCTCTCAGGGCCCTTCCAAACCCGCTGTTGCCCCTCCGCCTGTCAGCAGCCCGGGCCGCAGGTATTAAGTTCAGCTAGGATGGCAGCCAAGCAGTTGCCACTGCGACTGGTGTCGTCAGAGAGCGGTGCTGAGCTGCGCCTGGCGGAGGGCTGGCTCTGAGCACACCGCATCCAGCGCTCCCCATGATTTGCCTCGCTCCGGGTTTGTGTTTCCCACACTCCAGGGGGCTGTGCTGGATGGCATTGCCACCATCCAACCCGCTCCAGTTGAGGAATTAAGCAGACTTCTCTGCGCCTGCTGGGCTGCTCCCATTTGCTCCTTGTGTATCTTGTGTTGCTGGTTATTTAAATGTTAAAGGAGTATTTTAATTAGATACTATCGCTGCCCTTCAAGTATTAATGCTGCTCTGTGGAGAGCGTGGCTTAGGCCTCGCAGGATCCCAGCCGAGCAGCCTGCTGAAGGCTTTGCATATTAGCCGCCTTAGTTCTCTGCTTGATTCACATCCAGCTTAAAACCGTGATTCACGTGAGTTGCATTTCCTCGTTGGGCTCATAAAAGGCACACGGATGTGTTTGATGCACGTGGGCTTAATGTGGGTTAATGGAGAGCTGAGTGATGTTGCTCAGTGACGGACAGGTAATGCGTGCTGTGCATTAGCATACCAGCAAGGAGCTGACAGTGCTGATCTAAGCTATTCTGCCACCAGCAGCTCCTCTCCCCAGCTCAGTGCCTGCCGAAGCTGCGGTCAGGCTCTGATGCAACACTCAGTCTTCACCCTCAGAAGTGTTTACGAGATGAGGATGGGCCGGAAAGCCCCAGCACGCTGAGAAGAACCATAGAGGTTAAAATTGAGTTCACTGAATCTGCAAGTAGGCAGGCTGGGAGCAGATGCAAGCACCTCTAAAAGCAACTGCGGCTGTTTACTTTGGCTCTGGGTTGCACTTTAGCCTGGCTCGTAATATCTGTACTATTAATATTTATGTCTGAGGAGAGGTGAACTTTATCCTAAAAACTGGCACAGATAGCAGTGAAATATCTAGGTACCAGAATCTCCCAACTGCTTCTGCAACAATGTGTGCAGCAGAATCAAAATAGAAAGCTGTAACTGGGTAATACAAGAATGTACAGTGTAAGCTGATGCTGCCGGGCCTCGGCTGGGCTTAGGTCTCACATTTTAATTGTTGACAACTTCCTCTTCAGGGATCTTGCAGAAATAACACAGGGTGTTTAGCCTTGGTCTTTAGCTTGGGTGGTGTAATTTGGTGCTGTACATTTATGAGATGTCTGTTGTAGTGGGCAGAAAATGAGGTGGCTTTGGATCCATCTCCCTTTACATTTCTTAGGAGTCCAGCCAGCATGTGTGCAGTAGTTGTCATCTGGGGGTTAAAGAGCCAAGTACAACCTGTCAAAGGAGACTTCTTGCTTTTCATGGTGCTGTCCCATTTAAAAACAGCTTTGCCTGAATTTACTTTTGTGGCTTTCACCAACCTGAAGGCCCTCCCTTCAGCGCAGGGGAAATGAAGTTATCACAGCACTGAAGGCAGAAGTTTGACCAGCAGTTCTTTTAATCTCTTGCAGAGCAAAGAGTTGAAGATGTACGACTGATCCGAGATCAGCATCCAACTAAAATACCGGTGAGTCTCATTCCTGTCACCCCGATTTCTGCTCATGTTTGTTGTTCAAAACCTGTCACAGAGCTGTCCTCACGTGTCCAAATTACACTTTGGCTGTTGAGGGTCACTAAGCCTGGACTGCAGAAGCATTATCAGACTAGTTCCCAGCAGGCAGCTGCCACAGCAAGGTGCTGGCTGAGGGCAGGGGAAGCAGAGCTTCCTGTGCTGCCTGTTGCAGCTTCAAAGCCACACCCAGGCTGAGCTTTGAGAATCCCCAGAGCGTTCAGCTCTTCTCGTCTCAGAAGTGGACTTGTTTTTCTTCCCTGAAAGAAGAATCCGCGGAGGCTAATCAAGAGGAAAGCACAGTAATTCGGAGACAGATGTGGCTTTCATCACAAATCAGTGCTGAGAAAGACAGAAAACCCTTGTATGCAGAGAAATGGGTTGTGGCTCTGAAGTCTCCAGCAATGTAACTTGTTGTCAAATCCCTCCATCTAGCGTTGGGTCACTTCAGAGAGGAGATCAGCCCTCCTTTTTTCACTTGCCTTTATCTAGTCAGCTCTAAATGCTGCTTCAACTTTGTTTTTTTAATGGCATCCTCAATGCAAATAAAGCATTCTAGGAAGCAGAAGGTGGGGAATGCAGAATCCCGGAATGGTTGAGGTTGGACAGGACCTCTGGAGGCCATCAAGCCAAGGCCCTGCTCCAGCAGGGACACACAGAGCAGCGTGCCCAGCACCACATCCAGCTGGCTACGGAAGATCTCCATGGGGAATGTTGCCTCTCTGGGCAGTGTGTGCCTGTGCTCAGTCACCTGCGCAGCACAGTGCTTCCTGGTGGTCACAGGGAACCTCCTGTGCTCTGGTTTGTGCCCACTGCCTCTTGTCCTGGCACTGGAAACCACTGAAAAGAGCTGGCTCCATCCTCTGCCTCCTCCCCTCAGGCGTTTATAGACACGGATGAGTGGAACTGGGAAGTTTTGCAGAGATGGAAAGTTAATCAGGTGCCATAACTTTGGTTCTCAGCCACGAGTGCTGATGGCCACAGAAGGATTTGCTCTCAGAGGGGACAAACTGCCTGCAGGCAGCAGTTGTGATGCAAGCTTTTTAGCAGGAACGGTTGCTGTCTCCATGTGAAATAAACTGAAAAGCTTCCAGCTTCACTTTAGCATTAAGCTACTTCTTGAAGCCACTGCTGCTGTTTTAGCATGCTGCTTGGCGTGGGAACAAGTCATACTTTATAGCTGCAATTTTTGGACTTATCTGGAATCTGCACTTTTCCCAGAAGGCCCTTTCATAACAAATCTTTCCCCTTACAGAAGATTGCTTTTTCATCCACCTTTCACAGATCACTTAGCAGTAGTCCCCAAGCTCTGTGACCACAGATTGAAAACCACTGATTTACAGCAAAGCTCTCATTTCAAGTCAGCCATGGAGATATTACTGGGGAAAATTCAGAGGTACCTGAGCAACTCGTTAAAGCTGCAGTGATACAGACTGGCAGTGACAGCACAGACGTGCATGGGGTCCCTGGGGGCTTGCTCTGCTTGCCAGACCACGTTCTAGCTTGAGTCATTGCCTCATTACCATCATTAACAGTTGTGGATGAGTTGAGATGGCGATGTCATGCTGGATGGTGCATCACTCCCGTACAGTTATCATCCTCCATTTTGCTGTTGGCAATATTATCCGTTGCTTACATCTACCTCATTAAAAACAGTGCGTTTTTCCCCCCCTCCAGAATTACCCAGCATGTATTTTAACCGATGTAAGGAAGTTTCTCTCTGATGTAATTAAGTTGGCTTAGCATCCCTTCACCTGTGCAGCTTCTGAATATCAACACAGCCAGGCCCCGTGAGCATGGACACGATCCAGGTCCCTTCCAAGCGAATGGTGTCACGTAGCTACCGTTGGTTTTAAGAACAACAAAGCCTGCATGGCTGTGGAAACGGGTACAGGAATTCTGAGATCACTCCTTAAAAGCAGGAACTACATACAGTTGCTGGGCAGGGTGCTGCTTAAATTGGCAAACCTACAGTTTCCTCATGAGTTGAGTAGTTACTACATAACAACCTCGATGGAATTACTGGTTCCTAGGCATGCTGTCTTGAGATTGAGGAGGAGGAAATTCTCTGCTTCGAGGCTTTAGATCCTTCAGAAGTCACTTTATCTCATGCATGAGAGAAACCACGGCAGGAGAACAGCCTGGCGTGCTAATCCAGAGCTGTGGTTCTTAGAAGGAGATGGCCTGTTAGTCAGGAGAAGCTGTAGTGAGAGCTGTGTGAGGCTGCAGACTTCCATACAGCCAATGCAGTGTGTTGGAGAGAAGCCTGCTGTACCTTTTCTTGTTGCTGAGTATTTCAGAGCTAGATTAAAGGATCCCAGTGAGTAAACCATTCTAAAACTGCACTGAAGTTGCAAGTGTGTGCTGTTAAACCTGCTTGTTCCCCCATCTTACAGCCACTCTTGCAAACAGAAGAGGCAGGTGACAGTGATTATAATGCAGATATGACATTTACAAACCAGACTTCCATTTACTAATGAAGTGAAATGGAGCTCAGGGTGAATCCTCCTTCTTTGCTGGGTTTAAAATGGAGGGGGATGAGGGCTGTAGGCACCGTTTCTGCCTTTCTCATCTTCTGCTCCTTTCTTTTGTTTCTCTTTAGGTGATCATTGAAAGGTACAAGGGGGAGAAGCAGCTTCCAGTGTTGGATAAGACCAAGTTCCTGGTGCCAGATCACGTCAACATGAGCGAGCTAATCAAAATCATCAGGTAGTATGCTGTGATTTCACACCGTGCACTGCAGCAACAGCACACAGCCCACCCAGTGTCTAGCTTTAGGAACCCTTTAAATGGAAAAGGCATCTAACAAGTGCTTCTGTCATCACTAGGATGGATTCACAAGAAGGCACGCTTCCTTTGGCTCTGCTGGGAAAGACCTTTGAAAAGGGTTGAGCTCTCAGTTTGCTTCTGGGAGAAATAACCATTTCCCAGACATAGAGGAGGGAGTCAGGCTGTGAATCCCTGTCTGACATGGGTGCTTCTGGCCCAGGGCCCCAGTGCTTCCTGCCTGGGGATTTTGGGATGCCTTCTCAGTGTTCTGCCTGGGAGTCCCTCTCTGGAGTGCCTGCCTCCTCCCATTGCTGGAGGGGGAGCTGGGGCTCCTAGCCAGAGCTCTGAGCTGCTGCTTGGGGTTGATGCTGGCATCCTTTGATCATAAAATGAGGTTACCCTCACTGACAGCACTGAGGCCTGAAAAGCATACATTCAGATGAGTGCTGTCTTGACAACTATCTGCACAGGCTGTGGTTTGAGTGTTGCTTCTCATCTGCTTGAGCTTTGCTTATTAGAAAAGGCTGAAGGGAAATAACCATGGAATGGGAATTGTGTGGCTTTAAACTGCAGTCAGAGCTTCTGCTCAAAGGGCAGTTCTGGCATAACATCAAGCAGGAATATTTGATTAGTAGGAGCTCTAAAGCAGTAAACTTGGAGGCTAGCAGCAAACCAGAGTTTGTTTTTCATTGGTCACCATATGGCAACAAAAGGCCATGACAGTGCCCTCTAATGGGATACAGGCAGTACAGAGCAATAGCAGGTAAAAAAAAAGAAGGAAAATGGACTCACCCCTTCCAATGACTAGTGACAGCCCAAGAGGAACACAGCCTCTATGCAGAGAAATGCTGCTCCCTTAGCTGCTAGCCCTTAAATGTGGGGGAGGAGGGGCGGATCCCCTTCTGGTCACTCAGTTGCATGGCTTGCAGCTGAGCTCCCTGGGTTAGCCACACCTTCTCACCTGGTGCTCAGCCGTGGGTTCAGGCTGTGACCCAGCATTCTGCAGCAGTCATGGTGAAGCACGGAGCTGTTCTTGGAGGACACGAGCTGTAAAAGCTGGGTATTGTCCCACGTGTCCAAACAGCTCCGTGCCCTGGAGGCTTTGATAAAAGCCTTGAGCAAGTCCCAGCTCTGGCGTGACTGAGGAAGTGAGATGGGGCTTTGGAAATAAGAACCTGATTCCCCAAGTGATCTGGAATCTCTGATGAAGGCCTCGGGCAAGAAGTTTAACAGCAAGATGCAGGATTTTTCCCACCTCTTCTGTTTGGCTTTGTTAATAGATGACTTAGTACTGGCTGGACTTGGTCCTCAGCCAGCTATTCTTGTGCCCAGCAGAACCAGTGTGCCGTGCAGGCTGCCCTTGCCCAGCCTCAGAGAGCTGCTGCCTTCTCTGCTGGCTCTCCCTGGAGCTGTTAGTGCACACTGTGGGAGGGCCCTGCCCAGGCTGTGACTGAGACTGAGGAAATGCTTGTTTCCAGTACAGCTGCCACAGCTCAGCACTGAGCAGAAGTGGCAGGGAAGCCTTTCTGATCCGCTGTTCTTTTCTCCTCATTTGCACCTCCTCTTCTCTGTGTTCCTGGTGCCGACCCAGGGTAGGTGTTTGTTGTGCCAGGCAGCCTGGAAATTCTGTTGCTCTCTGTCTTCCTGCGGTGCTTCTCATGGGAGGAAAGATGAAGGGGAAGGGCTCAGCACGGGCTGTGGCAGTGCTGGTGTCAAAGTGTTTAAAAGGAATGGAGCCTTCGGGTGGGAGCTCTGCCAGTCCTTCTTCCCCAGGCTTACCTTTCCAGTGGGATGCTGTGGAGCTCAGCAGCAAGCCAAAGGTTCCATGGGTCTCGAGTGTTTGCAGGTTGTATGGGGCGATCTGCTGCCCCCACGTTGTCCTGGCAGGGAACACCTCTTCCTGTTCACTTCAGTTTAACACTCTTTGGGAGTGCAGCCTGTGCTGTTCCTGTGAGATAAGGGTTTCTGCCAGCAGAGGTGTCTGAGAGCACTTGGCAGATGATGAATTTCATACAGCTATAGGGTGAGAACCAAATGCCTTCTGCAAGGCAGGGCTGCTTTGGGTGGAGACATCCCACTGCTGTCATTGGCGGAGGACTTTGTTTTACCCCCCATCCTAAAGCCTTTGTTTGCATTGTCATCCCTGTGAACCTCCTTCCCTGCTTCCTGACTTCTAACAGGCGACGCCTGCAGCTGAACTCCAACCAGGCCTTCTTCCTCCTGGTGAACGGACACAGCATGGTGAGCGTCTCCACGCCCATCTCCGAGGTGTACGAGAGCGAGAAGGACGAGGACGGCTTCCTGTACATGGTGTATGCCTCTCAGGAGACTTTCGGAGTGCAATCTTCCGTCTAGGACACGCAGGTGGCTTCTAGCCTAGGATTTCGGTTTACCCTTGGCCATCACCCCCACTCCTCCCCACACGCACCCCAGGGAAAGAAACGGATGTCACCTACGCTCTCAGTACCTTAGCATAGTCTCGCTTTAGCAGGTGTCTTATATTACCTTGCCTTGTTTGTGACTATTAAACAGTACAGACGAGCGCCTCCAGCTTCGAAACCTGCTGTAATATTCCACACAGGCACATTTACATGTCTGGACTTGACGAATGGAACCCAATTGTGCATGTGACGATCGCAAATAAAGGGACACTCGATTGACTTTAACGAGCAAACAGGCACCAGTGAGGAGCTAAAGTGTTTTATGTGACAGTTTCCTGGAGAATCTCCCTATGATTCCTTAAAGCTTTTCTTTTTTCCTTGTTTTTTTAATGGGAGGGCTTCTAATTGAGAGCACATGTGTTTTAATGTTCCAAAGCAGAGCTCTGCCTTCTGCAGCTCGCTGAGATGTGTGTCGGTGCTGCAGCCGTTACGGTGAGCGTTTGGGGTGAGCTGGGGGAGTGCAGCTCTTGTCTCCTCTTCTTTTGGCACTGCTGACGTAGGGACGGTGCCATTTTCTGAAATAACTCATACCAAACACCACAGCTTTATCATAGCTCTAGGAAGCGTTAACTGTAAACACCTGGACAGGTAACACTGAAATAAACTCCAGTCTGTCGTCAGTTTCCAATGCCTGCGTGTTCGGTGAAACACTGTTGTTCACAGGGGCTTGCTTCCAAAAGATCTCCCTCTGAGCTGCAGCCCTGGCCTGGGAGGAGGTGAAGGGTGCTGCTGCCAGCAGGGTTGGCTGGTGGGAAGTGAGCCAGCGTGTGTAAGCCCTGTGACAGGAGCAGGTAACAGCTTTGTTAACCACCTCCATCCTGGCCATCGGGCTCAGACGTGCTGCTGGCATTAAGGCCCCACTGTGTCACTTGTTTTGCATGTTACTGCTGGTGGGGTCGGGCAGAACAGCTCTCTGACAGCTCCACAGGAGCTGCTGCTGGGATGTGATGAACAAAGGGTTTTTCCATCGCCGAAGCCTCCTGCATGGACCTGGAGCCTTGGTGCGACTGCTGGCCCGAGCAGGGAGCAGCCTGTGCAGGGAAGGCTGTCTGCTAAGCCCCGTGTTTTTCCTCTAGACACGTTGTCAAGTGAAGTGTAGCAGGATGAGATTCCTCTTGTATATTACGTGTCTGTGAACTAACTCCATCTGTTACTGGAAGCTAACTTACTATAATGGGGGGGAGAAGAAGCAATACAACTGCGTCTCGGCACTCTAGCTCAGTAAGGTGTACAGTTTGTACCTACCGACACCTCTTTGCATGCATCTCGTTCACAATGCTTACTTCATGGTTTTTCTCATGTCCTTTGTGTTTTTACTCCAGCGTAGACTTTTCGATGCAGCTCGTTCTCCGTTTCGTCCCGTTTGTGTAAGGGATTGTTTAACTCCTGACTGACAAACCAGACTTGTAATTACAACGTGATCGACTGATATTCCTGTACAAACGTTGCTTTTTTTAAATGAATACAGTGCTGGTAGGGGTGGATTTCATCCCAACTGAACGACGGCTCCTGTGGTTATTTGTGGGCAGCTTCCTCCCGTGTCTGCCTGCAGGGAAGGGCTGATGCTGGACACGTGCTGTGAAAGCTGTGATTCACAACCTGCATGGGGGGGACACAGCCAGATTAATAACAGGGGTACAAGGAGAGCCTGGAAACCACCCCCAGAGAGGGGAAGTCCTTGAAAGAGCAAAAAGGAAGGGAGGGATTCTGTTTAACTCTTTATTTTCCATACATTAAATTTACTCAGATAAAAACATTCTAAAAATGTACAATTTTTTTTTTTTTTTTTTTACTTTTTAACAAAGTATAATAAAACATAAAAATCCCAATACCAGAATACTTGACATTTACAGTTCAAAATCAAATTAGCTGAATATTAAATATTTACAAAACTATTTAAAATATTTATAAAGTTACATGCACAATTTGTAATACTAGAATTGACCGAAGTAAAAGAAATGGCTCAAATGGGAGCAGGAGTTTCCTTCATTCCTCATGGAAAGTCATGTCCAAGAGAAGCTGTTGATCTGCACTTGGAAACACGCGGGATTTGCTTTCTGTATCAGTACCAACGCGTTACTCGTTTGTTTGAGAGCATCCAGGTATTTCCAAGGGGTTCTTAAAACAGATGGAGGGCGGCGGGGTGCTCAGGGTTCCCAGACTCCTTTGCTGGCGCTGTTACGTCGGTCTCAGCCCGGATTTGCCTGCACACAGGCGTTCCAGACTGCTCCAAATCCACAGCTCCGTGCATCCGTGACCTCCAACAGACCTTCCTGGATGTGGTGACGCTGCAGACAGACAGCTAACCCATTCGCAGGGCTTTTGGGTGATGGCACGCTCTGGGGAGGAGTGCTGCTGTGCCAAACACACCACCGGGCAGCTCTGGGTCCCTTCTTCCCCTCGAAGCCTGCCTGCCAGAAGCAGCGTGAAACCCAATGTGGGGTAATGGTGAGAGCCTACTGTTAGACCATCATTACTGGAAGCCTGTTGCTTAATGTGCTGAGATTGAAGGACCGTGGTGTGCACGCTACTGACAAGGCCTCACAAAAAGTAAAGCGTGACGTCGTTTGAAGGAAAAAGATGAAGGAAACCCGTGATCAATACCTTGCTTGCTAAAATGAGCCTTCCTTGCTTGCTCTCCTACTGCTCAGCACCAAGCAGGGCATCTGTTCATGCTTACCTCAGAGCCTGCAGCGTGAGGAGCTGGCTGGAAATCCCACCCTGCTTCTGGTATTCCCATCAAAAGGCAAACACTCCTGGAAACGCATTGCCCACCACACATCCAGCCTCCCTGCACCCCGCAGGGCACGGCTCGGGGCTCCCTCTGCCTCACACATCCACCTCGTTTCTATTCCACAGTGGAATCCACGTTGAGAACTAATTCTTGGTATGCTTTCAGGACAAAGATAGGAATAAATAGCGTACTTCGAAATCTCTCAATGTACAAAAATAGGTTTGAAGAACTGGTTCTTTCAGCCAGTGGAGCTGGAACTACTATACTAAAATGAGCTGCCTTACTTCTCAGGGGGTGGGGAGATGGGTTTGGGCCTTTGAAGAACAGACGAAGGGTTACTTTATGGAACTGAAGTGCTCTGCTCAGGCTTACCAGCTTCGGCTGTTCTTGGTACAAAGCGGGCAGCGCTGACGAGCAGATGTGAAGCCACAGCTGGCTCTGGTGTAGGGAAGGCTCTATCATGGTGCCGGTCCATCACACACTCCTCTATCACGCTCACCTTGCTTTAAGGTACTCGAGACTTCTGAATTTGAACTTAACTCTAAGGTCAGACTTCACCATTTCAAAACGTTACCTACAAGTACACGGAAGCCACTCGAAGAAACATCGGCCTTAACTTCACACAAAGGAAACAACCCCAAGGAAAGCTCTGAAGGTAGGAATGAAACAGTTGGCTGGACAGGAGTTCAGTCCTACAGTCCTCTTGTTATGGTTTAGACTCGGTGATGAGATCAGACAAGACTACATTCCCAGCCTTGGGCTTTAAAACAAAACACAACCGGTACAGAAAACAGATATTCTTTTCCTGTGGATTCTTGCTCTTTTGAGGGGGTGTTTAACACTTGTATGGGTGTGGAGACGGCTTCTTTAAACGCAATTCCGGTTTAAAATACTGTTATAAAAAAAAAAGTGAAAAATAGGTGAAGGTTTGGCTTTCAGCACATGTTCCAGGCCACTGGAGAGACCCCCGAAGCTGTGAATAGTAAACATGGTCAGCGAAAACCGTTTCCTTCGGAGTAACACGGCGCGGCAGATTGTTCCTACCATTGTCTCAAGCTCGTTAAGGCAAAGTAAATTGCATTGTCAGTTTTCATCACGTTTAGTGTCGTAGGTCTGAAGGTCGTTAATCGAACGCAGGTGAGCTCGGAATGCAGGCAGAGCCAACAGGAGCATTTCAGCAGCGCGAGCCGGGCTGAGAGCAACCCCTCCCATTAGTTGTCATTGCATAGGAAGAAGACGTCGCCTTTTCTTTACTTTTGCAACCAAACGTTGATTGTGACCCCAGCCAAAGTCAGCTGCGCCGCTCCGACACGTCCTGGAGGGGTTGAAACGGGTGCGAGAAACGCCTCCAAGTGTAAACAAGGCTTTAAGATCTTCCAAATTACAGTGTGCAAACACCTCTGTCAGACGCATCACCCGCTGAACGGTGCCGAATTCCTGGGGTGAGCCACGAGGTTTTACCTCCCTTCAGTGAGACAGGACCAAACCGTTTCAAATGAGCAGTTCAGGATTTGTTCGGCTTCCTCTCAAGCCCTAATTTAGATTTATCACCCACAAATTATGTACTCTAAGTAGTTAACACCAAAGCTAGTCATCTACAATCTATTGCAACGAAGGAGGCTGACAGTAGATCCTTCCAAGTCTTGAGAATAATGAAATTTACTACCTCTTACATGTTCTGGCTTCTACCACTTCTGAATCCCGTAGCAAAAGCCATGGGGTAGGAGTCAGAGGGTTGGGTGGTTGGGTTGGTTGGGTTTTTTTTTTAATATAAAGTAAAGCAAAAGCTTACAAACTCTGCTGCCAGAGTTCTTCTTTAGGATGGTTTAAAATTCATTTACAAAAGCAGAATAATAAGGTTTCTGTGAAAGAGACCTATGTACAGTAACAGGACGTAAAGGTTGTTTTGTGTACTACAGGAGCATATCCTCGAAGCCTTTATGACTCTGGAGTCTCTGGGACTTGGACCCTTGGGAACTAAGCACATTCCATCGCTGGGAACCCAGCGCTGACAGGTAAGACAATGAAGAACAAGTTTGTTTCCAGAAGGAACCGAAACTGCTGCGCGTGTTCTTTTGGAAGGGAAAGGAGAGACTGACTTCAGATTGTTACTGCGTCGTTAAGTCCCGTAGCCTGCTGGTGCCAATTGGGAAAGGTCGGAACTTCTTTGCCTCTTGCACTGGTCTCAGAGCGACACCGTCTGCTAGAAGTGCAGAAAGCTCAAAGAGTTTTACATTCTTCTGTAGTGCAATCCTTAAAAATCCCAGAGATTAGTGCCTGATCACTTTTGAAAAAAAGTAGACATTTTACCTAGCCCAGGGGTGCCAAAGTCCTCCGCCTCCAGCTCCCACCTCACCACGTAGCTGCCCTGGAGTCAGGCCTTTACCTTCACAAGTCCACGCATGGCAACACTCTCCAGCAAAAAAAGTACGTAGGGTGTTGTACTTGCAACAGAAAATGCAGCTGGCCAGCTCCACCGTCCATCCAGTACGCGCCGTCCTATGACACGGGGTCAGAAGTTCCAACAGCAAGATCCAAGCTTGAATTTGGCAATCAAAAATGGGTTCGATGCACCCCTAAGCTAGATTTCCTACCTAGTCTAATAAAGTAAAGCACCTTTGGATTAAAAAATACATTAAGCTTAACAGCAACTGGACGTCTCAGTTTTGTAGTTCAGTCTCCTTCTATCTCCATGGCTTACAGTATTTTTCTTGCCAGGTAAAAGATCAGTCTGTGGAGTCAAGGCTTTCGGAGGGAGGAGCGTATTTCAGCCTGAAAGTACCTGGGGGAAAGGAAACAGAAGAATTAGACAGTACGAAGCTTTTCACAGTGCTCACACCTCAGAACCTTCCCAAGCCACTTCTCATGGGCCATCTAACACGCACTGCAGCCTGACAGCCCACAGCACTGCTCTCCAGCTGCAGAAAAGCCTAACAAGCATGTGCCTATGGCTGACAGAAGCCCAAACCAAAGCACAGCTTCACACAGCCAGATTCACTGCCTCAGGTGTAGTTTTAGGGCTGGCAAAAATTAGAGTGGGAGAGTTTCAGTGGATATCTGGTTAATGAAATTCAGCTTTGAAAGGCAGCAGACCGCACTTCTGAATGAGCACTGCCAGAGTCAGTGCCACTTCTGTCCCATCAGCCACTACCGAAAGATGAGATGCAGGAACCCCACTCATTTACATGCTAGCACTGCTGAAAATAGCTGCCTCAAAATCAGCCACTTGTTAATTTGTAAATATTTGAGGTCTCATCTGCACTGTATGAAAACAAACGCAGGCACATGCTATAGGCAAGACAGCATTGTAAAACAGCACTTCAATGCTGCTCGCTCCAGTCGTAAGTCCCCATCGAGTTTTTAAGCTCATGTCACAAGCAGATGATTTCAAAACAAGCTGATCAAAAACAACAAAGGAAAACGGGGCTGCAGACTGTTCTTGGTAAAGTGACATTTCTCTTAGTTGGTTCCTGCCCAGCATTAAGGATTTCAGCCCTCTCCCACAGCCATACCCATGTAAGCACTATCTCCTGCAGAATGAGCAAAGCAGCAAACTCCAACGTGGCACCTTCAAGAGGATTTGAACAGCAATCCTCCATTTATGTAACTGGTTTGGGAAGAAGGGAAGGAGGCAGCAGATACGTTTAGAACTCAGACTTCCAGGGGAACCTGAACCTACAGCCTGGATTACAGGGATAAGCAGCCACGGTTCTGCTGCAATCTGCCGACAGAACCTCCCTCCCTCTCCGTGTGTTTCACCACTTCAAACAGAGCTCAGAACCAACACCTTCCTTCTTTGTGGGACTCCTCTTAGCCCAGCCCAGTGCTCTGTGCCGAGCCGGGCCCCGCTGCAGCCCCCACGCCCACCGTTACCTTGTCGATTGAAATCCATTGGAGGCTGTTTGCAGTCCTGAGCTCTGTGCCCACTGGCCCCACAGTTGTAACAGGAGAGATTCCCATTTTTTTTGTGACTCGAACCATTGCCGTTCCCCATCATTCCCTGCGCCTGATAAACCCCTGCTGTCCCAGCCATAAAGTTCTGCATCGGCGGCACCGCAAACGTCGACTGCCCCGTCATCACGGAGTCCGGAGCGATGCCGCTGTTGTAGGCGGTGTGGACCACGGGGAAGGTGGTGCTGCTGTTGTACTGCTGAGTGTTGATGTAGCCGTTACTGCACAGGGGGTTGAAGGGCAGAAATGGGAAAGTAAACATTGAAGGTCCTGAAAAAGGGTGCTGGAAATAGTTGGCGTAGCTGACGGTCATCCCGCTGGAGCCGCAGTTCCCGCTGCACCCGCAGGAGCTGCACACCATGCAGCCGGGCGGCTGCGGCTGCTGCTGCTGGTGGTGGTGGTGATGGTGGTTCTGGTTGGGCACAGGGATGCTCCCCGCAGAGCCGCTGCTGCTGCTGCTGCTGCTACTGCTGCTGCTGCTGCTGTTGCTGTAGAAGTTGTTCTCGGCAACGGATGAGAGCGTGGGGCTGGAGCTGGGCGCGGGGCAGCTGGGCAGGTTGGCCATGGTTGCAAAGGACGTGGAAGGGTGGCTGCTGGATGAGGCCGCGTTGCTGTTTGCGCAGAAGCTGCCTTGCATGGGTGCCACGGGCACGCTGCTCATGGCAGAAAAGGCAACTTTGGTGTTGGCTGTGTACAGAGCAGTCCGGGGATTTATTATTGCAGGGGACACCGTGATATGCATATTACTGGAGCAGGAAGTCTGTCCAGCAATGGCAGGATCGGTAGGAACAGAGGACGACACCAGGAGCTTGATGGGTGGGCGAGCCACGTGGAAGACTGTGCTGGATGTGACAGTGGCAGCAGTACTCGTCTCTACTATCAGTCCTGGCTGCTGAGCTGTTTTCATCACTCTGTCCAGAGTTGAAGCGTGGACGACTTTGGTTCGAGGCCCAAAGTTAATGGTAGATGTGGGCGAGCTGTTCTCGGCAGCCCCCGAAAGCACTTGCAAGGGCTGATGGGGAGAAGGTGCAGACATGACATCCACTACTGTATTCCCAAAACTCTTTTCCATTTTTATGCTGCCTCTAGGTCCAGGAGAGACTTTATTTCTTTCTTCTAAAGATAAAAGTGAATGCATAGACGACGAAAGTAGCTTCATGTCTGCATTGCCACGCTCTGATTTATGCACTGAATTTAGCATCCGAATGGGGGTGATATGAGTGGAGGCTGCTGACATCATCTGCATGGGCAGAGTATGGTGGCCGGACGGATTGGAGCCCGCATCATTTTGCACTGGTAAGACCTGAGCAGTGGGTCTGGCAGAGCTGGAAGTGAAATGGTTCAGTAACATCACCGGCTTCTCCTTTTCAGAACCGTCTAAGTGAATCTCCAAACCTGGGGACAGAAACATCCATAAGCACAACAGCTTCACAAGACAGAGCAGTTCCACACCAGTCCCCTCCCTGGCTGCATCTGCTTACGTCTCTCATTCTCCTCGGCGCTGTCCGAGCTCTCCTCCCTCGTCTGGATCCCCATGGGGCTGGAAGAAGAGCTGGAGTACTCGGAGGAGCTGCCCTCCCGGGGCAGAGGGTGGGCTGGCTGATCCACGTCCACCCGCAGCTCTGCAGAAGACAACAATGGTAGCACCTCATTGACACCAGCTCTTACAGCTGCCAACACCAGCTGACTTATAGCAATGCAATACGGAGCTTTACAGGCACTAAGAAGCAGCACTCTGGAGGCACAGCAGTTACTGACTAGTGCAGCTGGCCACAGAAGCCACAAAGAGTCAACCACTTTCTATTGCACTCCATACACACAGGAATGAGACTGACTGCTTCCTGTTAAGCTGGTGGCATTTTGGAAGATGAAGTTCATGACAGATTGGTTGAAAAGCAGCGAAAGAATGGACACATTCAGACCTGAGAGGGCAGCACTGTCCTCTGCTCCTCTTTCTTACCTGCAGCGTGGTTGCCACGAATACTCTGGAGAGGCCCCACATGTGTAGTAGGGGGAACCCTTGCCACACCACTGCTGGTAACTGAAGAAGGTGTTGTGGGGTTGAGGCACCGTTTCTCTGATTTCTCTCTATGGGATGATGGAGAAACATGTGAAGACACAAAAACTGGCTAAGGCACATCAGCAGATAAATCCATTTCTGAATGGAACTGGAACAAAGCTCGCTAAATAATCTGAGAAAGTTAGCTCCTGGCAAAGGGAAACATTTGGCAGTGACATCAGCCTTGACCTCAGCTTCTTACCAGCACTCACATCGGCCTTTCTGCCATCACAATCACATTTATTTGAGGAAGAACATGATGAAATGGTGACTACATTCAATCACACGCTCTGCAGGCACAGCCCAAACACAGCCATGCACACCAACACCACAGCAAAGCCAAATGAAATCTAAGGTGGTAAGTCCAAAACCTAAAAGAGGACACTTCACCATGTCAGAAGCTACTTATTAAGGACAAACCCAAGAAGTACTGAAGAAAGGTTTATGTGCCCAGTAAGCTTGTCTGTTTTCCTCACTAATATCAGCAGCCCAATAGAAGTGCCTCCCTCCCACACACAGCCTTTCTGTGTACCATCACGGCTGCAGCACTAAGAATTATTTAGGCACAAATTACTTAATCTGACAAAACAAGAGCAAGTTCCACAGGCACAAAGACTGGCTAATTACTCAGACAGCAAGATATGGCAGAGAAAGCAAACAATCAGGCAGAGAAAGAGAAGGGAAGGGAAAGAAGCAGAACAGAAATACCACTGCTCTACCACTCTGTGATATTCCTGCAAGTGAGAGGGTGTCTGCCTGTTCAGTAGTGCTGAGCTCAGCTGAGGCTATGCCCAATCCTCCACCTTCCACTGATACGATTCTAAGACTGTCTGAGGCACACTTCAAATGGAACTCACCTGAATATAAAATGTACTTTGTACATCTGCTTTGCTTTTATCTGTTATACAAGTTAAAAAGAATCCCATGCAACAGTATACATCTTTTGTAAATGACTCCAGAAACGTTCCCCTCCTCAGAAGGGCTGTCATGGTGCATTTATGCTGTGATTGGGTTGCTCACAGACCCGTTGCATGTGGTTATCCTCACACAACCCTGAGCAGGCAGTGGTAAAGCAGTATGCACAGAATGCTCGGCATCTTCAGGAGCTTTCCCAAGCAACTGACATTGCTGAAGAGTGAGGGAGGTAAGCATTATCCTTATCTACGGGTGGGAATCTGGTAGGCTTACTGTGTGGAAGAACAAACAAGGCCAGGCTGGATGTGGCTCTGGGCAGCCTGGTCTGGTTGGCGACCCTGCACATAGCAGGGGGTTGGAACTGGATGATCACTGTGGTCCTTTTCAACCCAGGCCATTCTATGGTGCTATGAACTTGCATTAAAACCTTAATAAGAGCTTTCCCCTCCACTTACTTCTCCAGCTCCAGCTGGGTCTTGAGCTTCTTCTTTGCTCCCATGGTGAGGGATTCAAACTTGTTCAGATCTTCCTCCGTTAGACTCAGGAACTTGTAAAGAGAAAGCATGGGAGGAGCTTTACAGCCTTCAGTGCTCTCATTTACATTTTCAGTCAAGATCCATTCTCAAAGGTAACTTTAAAGTCATTTTTTAACATATGTTAATTCAAAGAAACTCAAATCTGGTCTTATTATAGAATCAGCATCAAATAGAAGCGTGGGGGCCTTGCATGAAAGAACTGCTGTAGATGAAATTTAAAGAGGTGTGTGCTTATATTCACTATTCACAGTAAAGGCAAAGTGATCTCTGTCGTTATGAAAATAGAACTCTGTGCTATAAATGAGTTTCAGGATTGGAAAGAAAGCCACTCCAGTTTTCCTGGTTATGTCACTTAATGCAGAAATCAACATGCAGTCATCCCAGCAGTTGGCTTGAAAACACACTCTGCCACTAAATCGTATAGTGAAATATATGGGATATAAACACAATAGTAAAATATTTATAATACAGTTAAAATTAAAGCCATAAAGCATGCATAGTGCCACATGCTTAAAACAGGAAAATGCCAGCACATCAGAATATGCACGGCTTTGTTTCTTTATTAAAGGAAAAACCCACCCTTTATTTTCCTCTCATGACAAAGAACATCAAACCAGAAGACTCTGCTACCAGCTAAACGTGCCCCATGTATCACCATCACAAACCCTCCTGCTTTAGAACTGACTCAACTGAAGCCCTTCGTCCACCGGAGGGCGTTCAAAGCTAAAACACAGCAACAGGACATGGATTTCATTTACCAGCTCTGCAGATGGAGCTGGAGAAATGCTGTACAAGTGCTGACATCTATTCAGTTAAAACGCAGCATGCATCAGTATTATTTTTTAGTCTGCACACTGATTGGAAAAAGTCTCTGTGAATCTGTTTTGACAAAAAGGGATAACCAAATATTTTGGGGAGAAAAATCAATCACGAAGCAGAAACAAAACGAAACATCCCACAGATGTGAGTTATTGCACATGAAAGGGATGACCAGGGGGCCAAAGCACAGCTCCCAAGTCAGCATGCAATCAGATCTCCAAGCATTCAGTAAGGAATCTGAAGCAGCAGCTGCCTCATAGTCCTGGCCTGGGCACAAGGCAACTGAAAATAAGAAGGCTGGATGGGGCTGTGAGCAACCTGGCCTAGTGGGAGGTGTCCCTGCCTACAGCAGGGGGTTGGAACCAGAGGATCTTAAAGGTCCTTTCCAACCCAAACCATTCAAGGAAGGAGGATTTCATCAAAATATGACTGCTGAACCAGCGACTGCCACAGTTCTAAACACAGATGTGTGCAACTCCTCCCTCTGCAGACTCCAGTCCCAACTCAGCGCGCTGCCCTACCTTCTCCATGGTGAGCTGCTTGAAGACAGGATAGTATTTGTGCAACCGTAGTTTCCTGAGCCAGTCTAAGATCCCGTTTTGCTCCTGTGTCTGCGGGGTCTGTGGGCTGGAAGACATCAACATGGGTGATGCAGCATCCATCTGGTTGCGGTAGGCCAGGGATGAACCGGTGCCTCCTGAATGGGAGCAGTGGGGCAGCGCGACGGGAGCAGCAGCCGAGTGCTGGACGTGGTTCTGAGAAGACTGAATGCCTGCCACTCCACATATAGGCCTGCAAAACAGAACAAGGTTTGAGTTAGCACACCAAACCAACGTCACGTTGAGTTCTGCCACTGCACTGATGCCCATCTGCCACCTGTGGGATTGCTGGGGGGAGCTGCGCTGTTTGACCCAACTGATGCGTTTGTATCTGTGCTGTTCAACAGCACAATGAAACGGTACAGCTCAGGGCAAATAAACTGTAACTTAAGAAGAGATTTCATAGAATCATAGAATAGAATCACAGAATGGCTTGGGTTGGAAGGGACCTCAAGGATCATCAGGCTCCAAACTCCCTGCCTTAGGCAGGGCCACCAGACTCCATATCTAGCAGACCAGGCTGCCCAGGGCCCCATCCAAGCTGGCCTTGAGCACCTCCAGGGATGGATGGGGCATCCACAGCCTCTCTGGGCAGCTGTTCCAGCACCTCACCACTCTCATAGTAAGGAGCTTCCCCCTGATTTCCTTCCATAAACATAGAAGATACACGCTCTACAGCCTCTCTGTGACAGAACATACTTAAAAAAAAAGGCTTAGTAGAAATGGCCATGGTTCAGTTTTGCATCATTAAAAATGGCCCCAGTGTAATTTGTGGAACTGATGGGTTTTGTACACGTGGAAGTGGTAAAATAGCCCACAACGTTGGCTCCTTGAAGTGTTCTGCAGAGAAAATGAAATCTGTCTCTTAAGAGAAAGGTTAGGGCTCTGAGTTTAAATCCTAACAAAAGGCAGAAGTATCTCCTCCCTTCTTTTGCCAAGGCTGACTGAGGTCACTTTTTTCCTTCCTCTCACTGGAAGGAAAACTGCAGCACAAGGAAACATTTAAACATGCTGCAAGACGTGTTTGACGTGTTTTCTAGAGGTACTTCAGAAGTGAACAGATGACAACACTAGAAATGCCAGTACCTTACTTACACTATCTGTTTTGGGCAGACCACACACTAAAGATAGAACTCCTTGCATTTTTCTCTGCCTTACGGTTGAATATGAAAGTATAGATTCAAATAAATCTCCTAGGGAAGACAGACAGCTGCCTACAGGATGGGGATTCACAACCAGACAGATGCAAACAAAACAAACACATCACCTTCCAGATGTTCCCAGCGTAGTTCCTACTTTATAAAGGGAGGGGTTGCCAGGATCTGAAAACAAGGAGTGGAAGTTAGAAATAGTATCGGGTTAAAAAATATTGGTTAAAGATTAATTAAGTAATTTAAAACTTCATTTAAACTTACTTGAAGTCTGAAGTTGCTGTGAAGGGGACGAAGTGCTGAAGAACTTTCTAACGTGGTCGTTTTTCACCACATGGGATGGCAATGGTGCCAAATACCTGCAGGTTCATCAGAAACAAACATTTCCCATTTGGTTGTCACTAAGTTACAGCTGTCCGTCCAATGGTGATGGCAAACCCTACATGGCATCTTGAATGATACTAAGAAACATATAAAAACCCTTTCAAGTTAACAACACAGTGAAACTCTCAGTCGGAGGAGAGGTGAAACACATTTATCCTTAAAACTTCTTCACCTGGTGTTACTGCTTTGTGTTTCTCTCACTCTGTTAAATGTTTCAGTCAAAGATGGAGAGCTCAGGACTACAGCCGGCTTCTGGGGAGAAAGCAAGGCAGCCTCCTAGAACTCTGTAACTGCAGTGCCTTCAGACAGCAGCACCAGACCCCTCACTGGCACACAAGCTTAGCTGTGTTTCGTCAAACCAAATCTTCTGTAGGTTTGAAGATGTATAAAAAGCCATCAAAACAGAGATCATTTTGACCATATCTTTGTAACGCTCGTTTTTCAAGCCTGTGAGAGAATGCAGCTACACACACGGATGTGCTTTCTGCCTGAAAACCCCCAATGTGATTCTGAATCTGGCAGATACGTAGCACACAGCTAAGCAGCTATTTTCCTCTCCCGAAGATACAGCCGTCGCTGTGTGAACGCAGATTGCTGCTCTATTAACCTAGATTTGTGGAGACTGTTGCTAGCTAAACAGCAGCAGCAGCAACAGCAACATGCTTTCTCTCTTACCCTACCAAATTCCTGTTGGCACGCTGTGATTCTCCAAGCACAGAGAGGGCTGCTCGAAATGTTAATGCTGTTTGCCATGAAAAACAATCTAGGCATGCACCTGCTGGCTCTGGCTATGGAAAAACATCCACTGCGGCTCTGTCAGTGGTGGATTTCAGTCTTGACTTTGGGAAAATAAGAGTTTAGCAGATGCTAAAGTTAAGGATCAAAGCAAAGCAGCATACCTAAGGTCCGATTCCAGGTCCATGTGGTTCCGTTCTAGGTAAAATGAATCTGGACCAGCTAGGCAAGGAATGAATTTCTCCAAGTTTTCTTCTGGATACAGCTGAGACAGCTGGAGGTGGAGGATCACAAACAGGAATTGAAAAGAAGACTCGTTACTCACACCTAATTCAAGGCATGGCGAACAGTAAGTTGAACACTTTAAGGAACTCAGCCTCTCTCTTATCTCAGAAAGGTCACTGAATGATGTTACATGGATGGACAACACGTCCCACCCTTCTCAAAGGATGCCTTTACCTTTGAAATAAATTCAGTCACTTCCACGGAAGATTTAGTTACCAACGTCACCGAAGAATCAGACCACAGGACCTGCAGAAATAAAAGGCACCCAGTTCAGCAAGGAGCAGCCAGGGGTTCAACTCTGGCTTCATCACTCACAGGTATCAAATGACTCCCACGGACTGCAAGAAACACTGCAAAGTGTGACATCAAGAAGGAAAAACTTTCTGTGCCCAAATAACTCTTAGTCAGCCCTCCCTGCAGCCCGGCTCTGGCTGTTATTGTACTTAACAGGCACTCTGCATTCTTAAAAAAGCACTTCATGGTTTACACAGCCACGGCACGCTGCAGACACCCAGCACAGACACAGACTGCTAACGAATGGAAACTTTTTCCCTCGTTATTGTTAAAGAAAACAGCTGGTTTGTAGAGCCTGACGTACAATACCAACAACTCATCACAGCCCAGCGGCGCCTGTTTATAATTAACCAGCTCCACACGCCATGCAGAGATGGCAGTGAACCACTCCAAGTGCCCCAAACCCCAAAACTAACAAGTTAGATGTGTAATTGAGGTTGTTGTTATCCCCACTAGACCCCACCATCTTGTATATGCCCTACAAAAGGGAACAGCTCGCTCTCTCCTCCTGTACGCCTTCTGCATTAAGTCATTACATTCTCACACAGAGGCATTTATGGGTTGGTGGATGATTAGTCAAACCGAGCCAAAAGTTGGGGGGTTTTGGCACAGAGAGGCCCAGATGTTGGCTAGCAAATGGCAAGTCCCTTCTACTCAACGTGCCTGGCACTGGGGGAACCTTCAGCAGGGAAGAAGTCGGGTCTGTGGGGGTTCCAACCAGGAAGCCATCCTCTCACATGACACCAGTTTCAATGACAACTGAAAACATACACACAGTTTTTTTCCAGCCATCCGAAGGCAGCCAAAGTGAGGGGAGAGGATTTCAAAACAGATGACATAATGGAGGAATTTCCTCTCAGCAGAGCTGCTACACAGACAAGGAAGGGGGGGGGAAAGAAGGGAAGAAAGAAAACTTACGCAGTTTTTGGTCTTACAAAACCTTTTCTTTCTTCCTTCCCTTCTTAAATTGTCATAAATTATCACCTTCTGGGGATCTGAGAGAAGTTTGAGCCTTCTCCTTCCTTCTGCTCTTGCAGTGACCCAACATTTGTTGTTGCATAGGCTTTGCTAACATGTTCTCATCCCCAATACTTACAAAACAATAACATGAACCATCAATCCGGGGACAGCAGCAATGCCACGCTGAAAACTGCTCTATCTATTGATCTGCTCTTCCCAAGCTGCCAAACTAAACATTTAACCATGAGGTTTCTAACCAAGCAAGCAGCAATTTATGAGCTCAGCCCAACAATGGGCTGTTCTTTCAGTTATGAGCTGCAAAGTGAAATGTTTTCATCGATAACAGTAATTCTGTTGTACTTATGGAAGAATTTACACTAGGAAAAGATGCTTCACAAGAGGCTCGTAAGTAAACTGGAGTTCAGATGGTGGCACAGCTCATCAGGATTTAAGAAAACGTCCATAACTTTCCTCATCTTGATGATATTTAGAACCAAGACATAGAATTACAGAATGTCTTGGGTTGGAAAGGCCCACAATGATCATCTGGTTCCAACCCCCTGCTATGTGCAGGGTCGCCAACCGGCAGACCAGGCTGCCCAGAGCCACATCCAGCCTGGGTGACACGCAGAGGTCAACGCTGCCTCCATCACAAGATGTCGGCGCTCGCTCTCGGCTGGCAGTTGTAAAGAAAACCTTTTCTTCCTCAGTACAAGTGGTAGATAATTGAAATTCTCCTGTCCGTTCTCTTTCAGAGTTTCCTTTTCTCACCAACTCTTTGGCTTCGCTGCCTCATTAAGTAAAGCAGAGACATTTTCTGGGCTCTGTGTTCTGAGGGTTGGAATACGCCGCTCGAACTGGACGGGAGAAAGGCACTCCGTCATTCCTCCTGCCGGCTCCAGCGTCCATCCCTGCTGCTAACATGAACGAAATCCCACGTCGGCAGCACCGTGAGCACTGAGCCTCCAAGCCGGGCATGGCATCCAACTGGGGGCAGCCCCCTCCCAGCAGCCTGTGGCTAACCACCCTCCTGCCAGCGGAACTGTTCTCATTTCCACTCTGTCTGGCTTCAATTTGCAGTCATCGGTTCCTGTTATGCTTTTTTTTCCTGCCATACCAGCGACTCCTTCACCAAGAAATGTCTTCTTCCCTCGGAGAACACTCTCCTAGGATGCTCAAGTCATCTTGCAGCGGAGCGCTTTAAGTCTCCCACTGCATGGCATTTTCCTCAAGCCTTGAGTAATTTCCACAGCTATTTTCTGCACTCTTCAGCTCCCTTTTAAAACCAGCAATGCCAGAACCATATGCCACAGTCTCACACTCCCTCGCTGCTGAATACAGACATAAACGACCATAAACACAGCGATAAATGACCATTCCCATCTTTTCCCATGCACAGTGCTGCCCTAAGAGCCTAAATTCACATTTGTCCACATTAAACCTCAAATTCCTTTTAACTTCTGCATTCCATCCACAGATACAATTTCCTGCAATTGTGGCATGATTCCTTTCCCCATAAGCACCCACTTTGCCACCGCTCCCTGTGCCAGAACGATTTATCTTTGTGCCTGTGTCCCACTTAGCAGACAATCCCTGCATCATCTACATACGTTAATCAACAACAATTTAGGCCTACTTACAAATCATTGATTTTAAAGAACGACTAACATCTGTCCCCAGGGAGCTCCACCAGACCAATTCCTGGCACCTAGCAATGCCAGCACATTTCTTTAACTCCTTCTTAAGTGCTATCCTCCCTTCTTGCAAAGGAAGAAACCAGCCCAGCACCACTACTTACCTCAAAGGAATATTCAACGTTTCTTTCGTTCTTCTTGTGTGCCAGTCCCTTTAGTTCCACTTTTTCCACACTCACTGTGAGAAAGCAAAGAGAGAAGAGGGATGAGGAGGATGTTCCTAAACGCATGCAAAAGGGATTACTCCTTTGCTCAGTCCTGTGGCCATCAGCCATAGGAGCACCTTGCCATGCTCAGCGGGCGGGGAAGGGGATTCGTGCCCAGCTGGCAGCTGCTCCTTGTGATTCTCCAGAATGGAAAGGCTTCATCCCCACCATCCCCAGACCAGAGACTAAATGCAAAGTTCTCTGTTTCTTCCTGGCTTTATCGTGGCACCCATTGGCATAGTAAGAACACTACACGAGCACGCCGAGTCTGTGGCCAGCAAAAACCTCCACCTCTTTGGGGTGTGCTTCTGAGAGGGGTTTGGTGCTTTGCCTTCACATCACAACTCCTTCTTGGCTGCACACTGATAGGAAACGTCAACTACAATGGCTGCTGTTTAGGTAAGCTGTAAGCAAACCCAAGATCTCAGGCTCAGTGATCCTTATGGGTCCCTTCCACCTAGGGGTATCTCCCAGGGAAAGGGCTGACTAACAGAGCAGAGCTCTGCCTCCATCTCCATTGGTGATCTGCAGCCTTCAAGGACACAATCTGACACATCAGGCAGTCGAAATCCCACACTCATTTCCCACACAGATCAGAAACCCCACCTTCACAAGGACTATTCACTGGCTTCCTATTTCTCCTGCAGTTTCTCCCACCTCTTGACTGCACCCACGGGGACACACAGAATTTTGTCTATAAAACGCCAAAGACAGCCACTGGAATTTGAGCAGCACACAACAGGTGCTCGGAGGGATGCTCACAGAGCAGCTCAAGCAAGCAAAACCCAGAGCCCTGACGTCTGGATTCTGGGGAGCTGCGCTTTGTGGGCATGGTGGTGACGGGCCGACAGCTGGACCAGATGATCTCAGTGGTCTTTTCCAACCTTAATGATTCTGTGGTTCTCAACGTTTTTACACATTTTCAAGACTATTTGTACATTATATGGTATTGTACACACCTTGATGCATTCATCACAAACATCCTTCTCATTCCTGCTGACAGTGGAACAGGCACACCACCACATCCCCACAGCATCCCTTCGGACAGCCTGTTCCATCAGCCCCACAGCTCCCATTCCACACAGCCAAAGCATCCCATCACCAGGATGGAGCTTGATTTTCCTCCACACAAAACCACCAGGACTTGAAGCCTTTATCTTCTCCGCGTTCATGATTTTTTGTTGTGCCCTGTCATTTAAAACCACTACAGCCTAGGATTTGGCTGTTTGACAGAACTCCTCTTGGAGTTGCATTTGTTTGCAGCCAACGTTTTTAGAACTAAGTTTTAAATAGATCTGCAGATGTTTGTGCTAGCCATTAAAACACAGAATTACCATTCCCTTTATGATCCCCAACCCTTCCTTCTTCACGCAGCTCCCAATTACAATAACATAAATCCCCAGGCTCATCAATAACATCAATTCACAACTTCCTGCTTCCTATCCCTTACCCTTGGAGCAGAGACTTGCTCCATTTCAAGCCCTCAGAGCACTCCTCTCCAATGTTCTGAAGTGTCCTCATTGCCACCACACTGCATGCTGAGCACCATAGGAAGAGCCCTTCTGCATGCCAGATCTCAGCAGGCTACCCAACAGCATGGAGACTGCAGCATGCACATGGTTCAGAGGTTTTCCTGGCAGTTTAAGTGTACCTCAGCACAGAGAATTCAGGACACCCTTAATTGTGATCACAGTTGAAATGCAGCAAATGCTGACTGGAATACGTACTTGGGGATTGGAACTGGAAAGGAGTGGTGGGAGGGATGTCGTGCAGGGCATCGCTACGCTGTGGGTGACACAGCTCAGTGAGGAGCAAATAGGTAACTTGTGCAGACCAGGGCCAACTGCAGCAACTCTACTATTTAAGCAACACAGGATTAGCCTATGAATATAAAAAAAAGCTATTTCTGGTCTTATTTCTGCTCTACTACGTGGGTTAATAACCAACTTAAATCTACACAGGGTTGTTGTTGTGCTGACAGTTCCATGACCTTTCCAGGCTAAAGATCTAGGCTGAGCTTACCTGGTTAATAGAACCTGCTGCAGGGACTTCATCCTCTGGAAAATGATTGCCATGAGCCAAGTGAACCATCAGGTACACAGCCCTGCACTGACCACAGCGATCCTGCACCAAACCTTTTAAGATCAAGTCTGTTCTACAGCATGAATGAAGTTCACTGGCCCTAGAAACATCTTACAGCTCCACAACTACCCAGATAATTGCTAATGATATGTAAAGTGAGCCCATTTCTGCAATCAACTTTTCTGAGATGTTTAAAGGGGGAAGCGTTGGCTTTATTTGCTGCCTTCCTTTAAACACAGATGAGAAGTCTTCATGTAGTTACTGACTCCATGCATCTGCATCAAGTATAGAAGCTCGCATGTGAAGCGCTATCAGACAGAGGTCATAGAAAATACTGCTCCATGATTAAATCCACATCCTTTACAGTTTGTCATAATACAATAGGGATCACATTCCAAGACGTCCTGCCAGCGTAGCTGTTAGCAGGCAGTAAGATCAGGCAGCAGCTCCCCACATCATGAGGGCTTGTACAGCAGTCACAGAACTTGAAGCACAGGACACAAGGAGAAGCTCCATTCCCCTCCTCCAGTTTCTACCCCATCACACCCTTTAAGACAAAGCCCCCTCTGCCACCGTCTCACATCAACAGTGATGCTTCCAGAACCCTGTGCGTTTGCTCACTGCTGTACGGCACTGAGCATCAGGGCTAACAGAGCAGGTCACAGCAGCACACTGCAATCCTGGAACACAGCATTTTGGCATGTTTTGCTTTACATTCCACAGCAGCCTCCAAGGGAATTGCACTGTCCTTCCCCACCAAATTTGCCAGCTGGAGGCTCCTCTGCCCATACAGTCTCCTCCTTTCCTCCCCCAACATTCCAAGGCAACTTGCAGCTTTGGGTCTCCATACTGCACCAGTTCTCAGGCTTAGTGTAAGCATACGTGCATCTGTAAAGAAAGCTGAAGTATGAAAAAAGACAAATGGAGTTAAATTAGAGGCCACTCTATAAACAAGACTAAACTTGGATCTTAGTGGAAGCTTCTCTAATGGTATGATTTCAAAGCCATCTTCCCTCCTTCCTGTATGGTGCCTTTTTCCTTCTATTTCAAATGCTGCAGGTGGAACAGATTCAGCAAATTGAAGCCACTTCAGTTAACTCTGTTCTAGCCCATTGGGCTGCTGCTCAGGGCCATGATTTAGAAGAGGGTTGTTAGTTAGGGTAGTATGGTTAGGCTGTGGTTGGACTCCATGACCTTTGAGGTCTTTTCCAACCTGAGTGATTCTGTGATTTGTCATCGGATTGGCTCAACGTTCCTGTGAAGGCAAAAAGCCAGACAGCTCCTTCCTGCTCCAGGCAAGGTGTGAAACCCTCTGGCCTTTGTGACAGCTCCACCACCAGCCTCTCCCTCTGCACGAAGCGATCTTGGACCTTCTCCTCCCTGACATCAACAGCCACGCCAAGTGATTCACACCTCAGGATGAGCCAGCCACTCCTCGTGGGTCAAGGGCAGGGTGCAACACGCAGCTATGTGGGCAACAGAGCAAGAGATTCATTTCAGAAGGCACCTTCATACGGCCCTGCAGGTGTTTTATCTCTCACTTCTCAACTTCTAGAGAAAGCCACTGTGAGCTGGTAGAAGGACTAATGGGATGAATGCCTCAATCCACATTAAGAGCTTGTGTTCCTCTCCAAAGAACCAGAAACATTCAGGAGAACCACGTGTTGATTTACTTTTAATGCCACCCAGCACTTCAGCCCAGAACTGAACCAAACAGCACGTGTGTCAACATCATTTGTACCAACGTTTTCCCTTTGGTTTCACAGGCAGCTTCACAAAGTGCTCCCCTCAGCAGCTTCCCTCACCAGAAGGAAACATGCACGGTCTGCAGGTTGTTTTGTACCACGCTGGATGAAAGCACAGGTGCTGCAAGGCAGCAGCGCATGGCAGAGCTGCGTAACTGGGTTCAAGTGGAAGGCAATGCAACTTCCAGCAGGCCTACCACGTCGTCTGAAAGCGCTACTCCATATGAGCACAGCTGTTCTCCTTCTCTTAGACCACTCAACGTGGCTCAGCTCATCTGCTGTGAAAATCAGTGGAATTCAGATGGTAAAAACGTGACTGTCAAGAGATCGGGCTGAGCCCAGGCAGCCCCTGACAGAAAGGAGAAGGGCTGCAATTTAAACAGGGGAAAAAAAACCCAAGAAACTATACTGTGTTATATAGGTGGCCAAGCGCAGAGCCCCAGCTGATGCTTCTACCTCTACAGATTTACTAATGAAGATCTATGGAAAGAAGCAAACAGAAAGCAGTTGGTAAAGTATTTCCACATCCTTGTTTGGACAGAAGCGGTAACCAAAAACGCGACGCCCTCATTCCACCTCTTGTTTTTCTAAAGGAAAGCAATGTCTCCATAGCCAGGGTTACTCAATTACTGCTGTCCATTAGACACAAGGTAATCTCGACTGACTCCACAGAATCTAAACCACAAAGCTTCCCCACCCAACTCAAACCCATCAGGATTTACACTCAAACAGGCAAAAAAAAAAATCACAGGAGAAAAGTAATTAATCTGGTAGTTTCAAAACAATCATAGCAGCAAAGCACAGGAAATTACAAGGTGACAAATAGCAGCTGCTCAATTGAGATGGAGCTGAGAAACTATAAGTATCAGCTTGAGAGGGAGTTCTGTCTGTGCTGTGCTGTCACATACCTCATCTTTTGCAAAGCTTTTTATCTAAGCTGGGATGGAGAACAAAGAAAGCAAGATGCATTCTCCCTCTCCCAAGCAAATACATCCTCTTCTGCCACAAACACACAAGAGCTGTGTCCTGACCACCTAACTGCATCCCATCTCAGCAGCCTCCCACCTCTCAGCACTTGCATTATTAAGTGCAATGCTGGAGGCCCAGAGGGAATCTGCAGAGTTAAGCACCAGATTCTCACAGCACAATGAGAAACGGTTGCCCCTTCATCTGGAAGCAGAGGGAACAGAGCTCAGTATCTCTGGTACTGATCAGCATCCTTCAGAGAGCGTCATATCATCTGAGGACCTCAGATTGGATAAGACTCGTGTACTTCCTACAGCCCCTTCCAGCAAGTCACAGCACCACAACACTTGCAACAGCACTGCCATGAAAGCCAAGGAAGAGCTTGTGTCCCTGAGGCCTCTCACCCACAAACCTGAGCTGAACTTGCAGCCCAGCAGGCTCTGAACCACCAGGCACTACCAGGACAACCCAGAAAGCATTCTGCTTGGACTTCCCCCTGTCCAACAGCCTGCAACAGCACACCTTGGAGTCTTTCATGACACATTAACTTGTGAGGTATCAAAGGCGTGTCAAAATATTGACAGGGCAGAGTACAAACAATAACTAGAGATGCTCTAGGAGTGCCCATCCTTACAGACGCTCTGCTTAACGCACACGAAGAGGCCTGCTGTGTGTTACATCCTTAACATGCAAATGTACTAAACAATTAAGAAGTGTCAGAGTTGAGCTCAGCCTAAGTGACAAGCACGCATACAGCTACAAGCTCATCTATTTATAGCTGTTCCTGTGGGGAAAACTGCTCCGTTCAAGAGCACTGAGAGCTGGGTGAGGATTCTTTACAAGAGGGGGAAGATGGGTAAGGAAACGAGGGCTTCTTTCTGAAGAATGGCCTTGTTTTACTATTTCTAGTTTCTTGTTTTACTGTTTCTAGAAAATAAATCACATCTGGGAGGGGATGAAGCAGCTCTCTGCAGTTAACTACGTTGGCTTATCATGTATGAGGACCTGTCATTACTGTATTAGCAAAGAGGGAAACAGGGCATCTCATCCCCTGAACACTTGATAGGGTGATTTAGGGAGAGGTTAACCTGTACGCACACAGTACAGTGGTTATAGGCTAAGAAAACATGTCAAGAGATCACCACTTACGTGATCCCAAAGCATTTATAAGCATTTATGCAAATATAAAGCTGCTTTTTGCCAAGAAATGTATGAACCGAGCCATAAGTTCCATAGAATTTATGTACTCTCCCCCACAAAAGAAGCACAAAGTTGTGGCTGGTACCAAAACGCAGTAAGATCTTGCTTTGTTCACCCTGTTTCAGGTATCTTTAAACCACCCTGAGGTCCCAGCAGTGCAGGAAATCACACTCTTCCAGCAGAAGATTTGCACGTTTACAGTATCAGCGACACTTAGCAACGACCACAGCAACACAAACATTGCTGAAACCCTCCTGGGAGTGACACATTTACCTGAGAACTCTATCTGCGGGCTTTTCCTGGTTATCACTAACTGGGAGAACCACTTCAGGAGATAAATGCAATACTTCCTTCAAGTGGAGTTAGGGATAAACAGTTTCACCAAGAGCATTTTATCTAAGCCATCTCTCAGTAAGCTGATGAACATGAAGTGGCAATACACATCCCTTGCTCGCTTTATTTGATGATGTCTTGTGAACCTGTGCTCATTTCTTATCAGGACAAGCAGATATAAAGACCCCATTCCCCCCAGGGCAGCAGGAACAAGCCTAGTTGGGACGATCTGAGTTTAAGGGCTCCAAACAGCACTCAGCAGCAGGGCAGGCTTTGCTCTAATCACGGTCCCCACTGGAAAGGAAACTAAGAACCATGCAAAAATAGGCAGGAAGAGATTGGAAATCAAAGCTTAACGAACAGAACAAAGTTTGTTAGCAGCACCCACGTCACACAGGGAACGTTAGTGGGAGAAGTGCCCTCAGAAACAAGGGATCTTCCAACATAGAGAACATCTGAAATCAAAAGCAACGCACTGAGTTTAAGCTGAGTTACTTTGCAGGCTGATGACTGCGAGCTGCAGTGCTCCACAGGAAATAATCACACAGCTTTTTGAGAACTCAAGAGCGTGAGCTGACACTTGGCAGCACCGAGGAGATGTGCTGCACTGGGACTGCACAGCTCAGCCCTGACCAGCAGTTTTCATCTGCCTGCTATTTCCTCCGTTGGGCTTATCCAACTCGCCAACTAAGTGACCTTACGTCCTCCAAAAGAGGGGAGAGATGAAGAACAAAGAAGTCTGTGCATGTTAGCTTTTAGAATTTTAGTTCCATTTGTGCACTGTTCTGGTAATGCTGGACGGTACCGACAGCACTTCAGCCAACCACAAAAGCCAACCAACCTAAAGAACGCTTTCGTAACCTCATTGCATTCGAAGGCTTACATAAAACAAAGCCGTCTGCACCACAGCCTGGAGAGGACTTCCATCTGGACAGGAAGACACAGAGCCCACAAGAATCAGCCAGCTGCTTTCAAAAGCAAGATACGGCCTCAGACACCAATCTGAAGGCATTTCTTACCGAGTGCTTCAGGCCAGATGTGCTCACTTCTGCCTTCACGCCGCTGAGCTGCCCTTGCAGCACTGAGCAGACACCACTGCCTTACAAGCGGCCTTTCTCCTTTCCTAACGCCAGATAAAGCTTCTATAGAATGACTCAGGAAGGGCTGCTGTGCTGGACAAACATGTGTAACAGCTCTGCTGCCGTGCTGAGCCCGAACACCAACGCACAGCACTGGGCAGGTGCTGTTCCTTGAAACACACACCAAGGATCTGCTGTTGAATTATATATAATAATGCTCAGGGCAGGAAGAGAGCCACGATGCAATGCCAAGGCAGGCTGCAAAAGCAACGGTAATTAAGGACAATTTTGCAGCAGGTAAAACATACACCAGAACTCAGTTTTAACGAGCAGCTCTGAAAGCGAAGCTGCACCTCCTGATGGATCCAGCTACGTACTTCAGTCGCTTAAAGCCTGGCCCCGTGACTCGTCTTCCTCCTGTGATTTACTGAGAGCAGAGAGAGGAACGTGCAGCTCATTCTGAGAAGAACATCTGCAGAAATGACCATAAGCACAAACACTGTTTGAAGGCAGCTTTGGTAACCACTAGCATACATCCTACCATAAGCAATTAAAATAAACAAGCTGTCCAGATCTAATTATGTCGTCCACCCTAGTAAAAATATCTCTGCAATCAAGAGGCATGTTCAGCTTGGTGTATAAATATTTTTACTTACTGGATAAATAATCTGCAGTTGTATATTTAGTCTAGTTTTATCTGACTGAGTGATTATTTTGCTTGCTGTTCCCAATAGATTGCTTTCAAACAAAATCTTGGCTTTGTTTCATAGTATTTAAGAGGAGTTTTACCCACCCTAGAGAATCATCATGCTGGTTTGTTCTCCCCTGGAAAGGATTTTCTTCAGATTCAGTGAGCTGAAGACAAGCCAGGTAGCATTTTGAATCTGAATGTTATGCTCACCTATCAAACTGAAGGTTCAAAGCCTTTCTTTTCCCCCATGCAGAACATTTTTGGTAATGCAGACCCCTTTCCCTGCTCAGTTTTGTACCCAAGTACCCAAATCCATGCTTCAGCAGATTCCAGACATCACCGGGGCAACAGCACCAACACAGCCAAAGCCCGTGAGGTCCCTGCGCCTCCATGGAACAGATACAGACTGAGCTTAGGAAGAGAAAAGAAAGCAGATGGGGAGAACCATGACACATTCAGGTAGCCGACGTGGCCAGGAACCTTTCAGAGCTGGCATTTGCTTTCAAGTGCGAAGCAGTGCCCTAAAATACAGACAGACATATGGAGCGGGCCCAGCACTGCACAGCCACTGAACCACCCCAAGATGCCATCCGAGTGCAACTGAGCTAATGACAAATCTGTTTTGGGGGATGGGGAGAATGGGAAAGAAAATTTGTGTTGAAGAAATTATATTACATATATATATATACACACACACACACATATATATATATAAAGGTTTTTTCCCCCCTGCAGCACAGCTGAACACAGACTCTGTGGGCTGCAGCATGTAACCATATCTCCAACATAGATGGAGCGCAGTCAGTGAGATCCCAGCAGCAGCTGCTCAGCCAGCACGCCCTGGCTTGAAGGGCAGCGTGGTGATAGAACAGCACTGAGATCAGATGGCTGCTGCTCCAGCTCTGCCCAGCGATTTTGGCTGCGTGCACGCTGCAGAAATGTGCATTTCCAACTCGGGCAAAGACATGCAGCATATCTTATGTGAAACAGCTGCTCCACACCGGCACAGCTCAGTGCTCATGCACATAACTACGTGCTCTCTTCTGCATTTCTGAAGGCAGTATCAGCATCTTGAAGCTCATGACTAAGGCTGCAATGAGAAGAAAGCGTGAGCAGCATTTGGTATCAGCTTAGAATTTTTCCAATGAATTGCAGAACGAAAACTTAATGGCAAAGAAATAGCACAAGCATGCTACGTACAAACAGCAGAACCAGGGACTAATCTGGAATAGGCCGAGCCTTCAGTACAGACAGTCTTGCCAAGAGCCACAAATGCATTCAAGTGCTCAGCTCAGTGAGAAACAAACCCTCCCCTGCACAGCCACCTTTGTGAGGGGCTCCTTTTGTTGGCAATTGCATCCTTGTACGTTTTCAGGTCTCTGCTCTTAGGCTTTCATATTCTGCTTCCCTTTCAGGCTTCTGTATGAAACAATGTTCCTTTGCTTTGGACCCCAGGCAAGATTTGACCAGTAATTCAAAGAAACAGAAGAAAGTTCTCATTCAGGGCTTAAGCTTAATTGGAGATACCATACAACTATTACACAATTGTTTCTGTAACACATCTATGAAGCAAATACAAAAGGGAAGAGAAGACCAAAGCAGATTTCGTTAGTATTTGCCAAGCCAGTGAGAGCACACGGGAACTGAAAGAACAAAAAACCCAAAGCCCTCAACCACTAAAACCTCAACATCTTGAAGCTCTGATTCTCCACGCTGGCCGCTGAATTCTCCCACGTGCAGCACAGTGGGTTTTGTCTCCTTCTGTACCGTTCATGGCTTAGCTGCCTGCTGTCCTTTGCAACAGCAGGATACCTAGCAAGCTCCTCAACTATTTCATAGCAGAAAAGGGAAGAAACACAAACTTGCAGCTCTCCAAGCCACTCGTGCCTGCATCATAGCTATGTTTTCATAGAATCCTAGAATGGCCTGGGTTGAAAAGGACCACAATGATCATTGAGTTCCAACCCCCTGCTGTGTGCAGGGTCGCCAGCCACCAGACCAGGTTGCCCAGAGCCACATCCAGCCTGGCCTTGAATGCCTCCAGGGATGGGGCATCCACAGCCTCCTTGGGCAACCTGTTCCAGTGCAGGTAATGTTGTGCAGGTAATTTACTGGCTGCTCTTCCATAGGACTGTTTATAAGAAGAACTCCGCACGCTTTGCGAGCATGGCAGCCCAACTGCATCTCTGCTTGAATGATGCACATTGAATAATTCATCCACAGGAGTGGAAAAACCACCAGAGAATCTTCCAAAGCACTGTTGTGCCATTTCCTTTCAGCTGCGTATATTAATGATGTAATTTTAGCAGGGCTACCCCCTTTGAGTTACTGTTAAAAATAGCCTCTGCACCATCCGCTGATGAAACGCATCCACTCCAGGCAGTGAAGTAATGCACCAAGTCCACTGCTTCTTTTCCAGGGAGATAAAAGAACAAGTCAGGAAGAAAATGAAGCAGCAACCCTTTAGCTCGGTGTTCCCTCATCGCTGAGAAAGCACGCTGACTTTAAGCAAAATCACTGCTTTGAGTAGTTACAACCTGTGATTTCCCAGTGTGGAGCAGAAAGATGCACCATAGGGATCAGAGCCACAGCTCCTCTCATTCCAGGCATACACCTCGCAGTGCCAGCACCATTTGGTGCTCAAGGGGAGTGCAGGACACAGGCTCAGGATGCTGTGACTCCTGGAAGTCACCCAAATTTCCACCATCTGCAATCCCTACAAAAGATGTTGTTCTCAAGTTACCTCTCAGCACCCACCCCCAAATGGCTCTAGATGCTGCCCTTACCCATTCAGCTGTCGAATCTCTTAATCCAGGCCTCAATATCTGGCTCTGTCCTGGCATTTTTCAACAGATGTGCTTTAAGATGTGCGTTATGTCTGCATTAAACTGAAGAACTCAGCTTTCTTTAGACAGCCCCAATGCACTTGATTTCCCTTTGATTATTCTCAGCTTTGTTTCTATGGACAGCCACCCAAACATTAACATCACATTTGGTTATCAGCAAAGGAAGAGATGAGCTGGGGGCACATTTAAGAAAGGAATATTTAAGTACTCGAGCAAAAAAAAGGGGAGAACTTGTTTCTGCCCACAGAACACATCCAGAAGAACTTGGATCATTCACCATGAAAATCCTGAACACTGTGACAAAGCCAAGCGATACCTCCCAGAGAGCTGTACAAGCACTAAGCCAGCCCTGATGTGGAGAAAAGAGCACCCTAATTTGATGGATAGGTAAACAAGACCAAAGCAAATCACCAGCAAAGCCATACCTGCAGCACAAGGACTCACAGCTCTTGCACAGGATCCCCCAAGCCACCAGCTCCTCCCCAGCCTGAGAGCCCCCCACTGCATTCTGACCTATGAATCAGGGCTGGCATCAGCTGGTAGGCAAAGTGCACTTAAAAAACACTGCCAATTTCCTCCCCCTCACTGCACATGGATGTCCTTCAGCCAGAATAACGAGCTACTATTTGCAAAAGGTCTCTCACCAGTCTAAGCATTATTCCATTTGCTGTTTACTTTCTGTAGTCCATCTGTTCCCTTCAAGCCAAGCACTGAACGTGAGAAATCATCATCGCTTCCACGGAAATCAAGCGCTGTCATTTACAAAATCAGGTCACTTTCGTATGAGAAAGAAGGGAAGCAGAGCAGAGAAATATTTGCAGTAATAGCAGGGAAGCAGAGAAAATCACTGGCAAGGTAAACCTACTCTGTGAGATGTTCTCATCCTTCCTCTCCAGCCGCCTCCTCAGTTTCAAAGCAGAGAAGTGCCAAGCGGGTGCTGAGTACTGATGTACCCAGGAGCTGCCACAGAGTGAGCTCTGCAACCCAGCCTCTGCTATGAGGGCACAGCGTGGCTCTGTGTGCCTGCCTACACGAGGCAGAATACAGCCAGTAAAACCTGGAGCATTGCTATCAAAAATCCTAACGTTTGTGGTTGCTTTATTCCAAAGTCAGACCTCTAACCTTAACTGAACTCCAGCAGCAGAAGAGCAGGCTCCATGGCTTATGCAGCACGCAGGCTTCAAGGCTTTCTTCATACGCAGTCATCTTCAGGCAATGAGGAAAATATGCAACATCAAAACATCTTGCTTTTTGTTTTTTTGAGTACACTAATCCTTGGATCTGATTGCTGGGATTAACTCCAAATAGTTGCTGCTCACAAACTTGTGTATTAGAGACAGTAAGTCGGGTATGCAACGCCTTGTGTGATTGAGCACTTAAATTTAACACTTCAACAACACTGCTGTGCTTTAGAAATAGAGCTCGTCCTGCTTCGGAGATCACAGAGCAGAGACATACACAAACAGCTGGAAAATCACATACAGTTGGTACAGGGAGATTTTTCCTAAAGGATTACCATAGCCTAAATATTTCTTTAAGCCCTACCCGAAGAGTGGCTGACCCAATAATGAGGGAGATGATGTATTCACCTAGAAATAGAACAACCCAGCCACAGAACAGGGCGCTGTGAAGGCTGGACCTGAACCCATAGGATCTCAAGGGTGAGCCTGAGGAAAACTAATTGGGAGGCAAATGAGAGGTTAGAGGCTGTGGGCTGCCTGCACCACGCAGCTCTGCCAGCTTCCAGCTTTACCTCCCTGCAGCCTGTACCTTACCTGAGGTCAGTGGGACTCCAGCCAACAAGCGTGTCCTTCACATCACTTACCCAAAATTAATCAATACATTACCGAGATAAGCCTTCTCTCAAGGCTTTTCCCTCACGCCCACAGATTGTGGCTCCTTTTGTCCTTACAGTCACGTGCTGCTCTGTGATTACTCCAGCCTGGATCCCTTAGGGGGACTGAGAGCGTAACTCCAATTAAGCCAGAAGTTTCACAGTGCTCAGCAGAACTACTAAATGGAGTGCAGATGGTGGAACAAGGCCTGCTGCACCCATCTGACATCTAACAGCTCTGCTCCTACGTCCACAGAAGACAGTTTGTGCCTATCATTAGATGCACGTGCTGCAGGAATTTCGATTCAGCTTCCTTGCACGAGGATCACATTTCAACAGTTGCTTCATCTGAAAACAGCCCGGCTTGGAGGCAGCTCTGAGGTTTTGTGCGGCAGCAGCAGAAAGGAAAGATGATTTAAGCACACAGGAAGCAAGGCTAGGGGAATTTTGGTCACTCTGCAGGAAGTCGGACCATCTTCCAGACTGCTTTGTGGAAGAAAAAAGTGCTAAATACCACCTGCAAAGCCTCACAATAGTAACAAGCATCTTACAGACACCAACACTGAACTTGCACTGCAGGCAATTTAGAACAGCCTGCGACCAATCAACATTTCACCCAGCGTTAGGAGAAGCTGCATCCTTAGATGGCAGCCACCACACTGCAACGCTTCGCAGCTTCCACTGCCTCGTTATAAAGATCCTTTTGTTCAGCACTTCAGCATCTGGCGCAGTGTACTTTATTCCACTGTGCTTTTGGAAAGTATGCTGTGGTCACTGACCGCGTTTAATGCATTGCTGAAGTGTCACATGCACCAAGTATTACTTGCCTACAGTGCTGGCCATGTAGTGGCCAAGTCGTCCTCCTTGGAACGTTACAGTAAGCAATTACTAACATCCCTGGTGTACAGGAAATCACTATCCTGTGTTTGTTGGTTGGTTTTCTTTTCCAAGTTGAGTTTTCCATTCAGATTTGATTACAGTAACTACTCTCTTTTGGGAATGGCCACAAAGTCAGAGCAACTCAAGCTCCGTCGGCTTGTTACTAATTAGCTTTGTGAATGGGACTTCCCAGAGGTCAAACAGCTTCTTCTGGACTTTGGCATAAGGACTGAAATTCCCTAAGCTACCATAGCAGGATTGGCTGCAAAACAAAAGCTGAGAGTTAATATACTGCATTTAACCAGCGAGCTCCTTAAACCACGTATTGGTACCTTCAGAACTCCTCCAGGTGAAGCTGCTTACTGCACAGGCACAGTGCTCACAGACACAGACCTGCCTATGGCAGGAACCATCCCCACGCTGCTGCTGGAAGTATTTCCCTACCAGGCATGCCATTCCAAGCACGAAATTGCACCTTTGAAATTGGAATCAACCAGACATTGACACCTACTGCAGTTATATTTGCAGCGCTTCAAGTCTTGTAGCCTAGTGGAAAAAAAAGCCCAGAGCAACATGAGGAGGAAGGACAGCATTGCACTGCTCAGCTTGTGAGCTGAAAAAGCTCAACTTGCTTTTGGATTGGATTGCTTTGTTTGGATCAGTGCTAAAGGCATATTAAAAATCATACTGCACTCTAGAAACAGCAGAAAAGGAACCAAGATGTAACAGCACGTCCCTGCTGGAATTTCAGCTACACAGAACACCAGAATCTGGCTTGCTTGTCTCCCTCCTCCTCCCCCAGTGAGATCTGTCCATACGTCAAAGCCTGTGAGTCAGTCTGCCTACAAGCACAGCTGCCCCTGAGAGGGCAGGATCCACTTCCCAAAGTTACCCCCATTTAAGACAACTTCCACAACCATGAAAACAGACCTGAAATAATTGACAAGAGAAAGAAAAGCACCACTTTACCACTGCATGTTACAGCTATGCAGCTAAGGGATCTGCACTGTTGTATGCCAAAGGCCATCCTCATCTTCCCTAAACTTGCATACAGGCCTACAGCAGCTCACTGGAATATGAACTCTCCTCTTTGCAGCTCTCTCTCATAGCAAAACATGAAACATTAGAAGCTAACAGGTCGTTCCAAACTGTGGATTAGGGGAAATACAGCCAAAGAGAGCCCTCCTAGCCCAGCCCACCACAAACCCAGCCACTGTTCTCCCACACATCATGCACTACTACTGACATCTCTACTAGTAAAAAGCTCATCAGATTCATACACACTGCCTGTAAACACAATGGATACCACATCTTCAGCCAGACCTCTCATTTCTCTTCCATTTCAGCTACAGCCTTTTTGAACTGAGGCCCTTCCAGCTCCAGTGCTTTGCCAAGAGAAACACGCAGCCTCGAGCAGCTCAATATTTCTGACCACAAACAAGAAGCTGCCCTCTCAAGAAGTGCTGATTTTCTCCAGCAAGTCTTGTGTCAGACAAGAATTATGCAGCGGGCCAAGCAACTCATCCACCCTCTGCTCCCGAAGCTGAATTTCATGCACTCTACATTAAAAAGTTAGCAGGTCTTCCTGAATTAAGAGAGGAGTGTTTGCTAAGAGAGACAGAATTACACATGGTGGTAGTGGCCCAAGGCTGGCCAATAACCAACTGTGCTCCAACCTTAGCAGGAAGAACTCCCTACCATACAGGGTATCACAGAGAAAGGAGAACTCCATGTCATTTTTGCTGCTGCTGAACCAGGAAGCAGAGCATCAGTTAGTAAAAACCGACTGCATTTGTCCCACGGCTCCTTTCACCAACTACCTGTAAGGAAAGCTCTGAATTAAAAAGCCATGCTCCCTGAAAACTAAGCAGCTATCCTATAAGGAAAAAAACAGATCAGAGGAAAACAATTAATTTTCACAGCGTACCATGACCAATCTTGGCATATATGGTACTGGAACAGCAATCACAGAGTACAGATGAAAGCAGTGTTGAACCCTGTCCTATTTATATCAGATGAAAGCCACAAACCTAGCCACACTTCTGCTTAGTGCTGCATTTTTCTTCCTATCCTGATAGCTTTTACAGCTGGAGAAACAGCTACTTACAGCAGGATTCTGCTGTATAAAATGATTGCTACTTACAGCTATTGGGACCGTAGTTGAGTACGGCACAGGAGGGTCAGCGGAGGCAAACCATCCTGGGGATGGTTAACTACTTCCAGGCTGCATCAGATCCTTTTCTTCCACACAGAGTGGAAGACATGCTTGGAAAACCTTGATCTCAACTTATGTTGTACTAAATTATATTTAAGAACCACATAAAGAGATCACAAAAGCTGCTCTACGTGAACAGCAGCTCGTGGTTCAAAGACCTTCCTCACTTAACAGTGCCTCTAGTGTGCATTCAACAAGGATACTCTCAGTCACACTTTAACCTAGATGTTTTAGTGCTTACAACCACAGCCCTGCGTGTGCAAACTGAATGCATTAACTGCAAATCATCAAGCCCAGTTTTTAGCCAGGTAATCATACAACAGCACTTGTTTTGTAGCAATATTTGGTGTTTCGAGGTTGGAGCTAAGGTGCTCAAGTGCTAAGAGAGTTGCAACTCCTTCTCCTGTGCTCCCCTCTTCTTCCACCTGTTTCTTAAGCATTGTTGGGAAATGAAAGTGGAAGCAAGCAGCAGCCCAGCTGCTGTTATGGATGTGTTCTCCTCAGTGAAGTAACACTCATGGCCATACACTTCATTCAGGATACGAATCTTGAATGATGTGAATCTCTATGATGATTCTCACCAAAGAGATGATGAATCTACACCATCTCTGTTATGAGAATGAGAGGGAGAGTATCAGATTCACTCACCAGTATACTTGGTGAGAGCTCCGTGGGTCTTTCAACCCCTAGGAAACACTCTCATTTCCCAGCAGAATAACCATACTTATCTCTTGCTGACCACACTTCAATGATTAAAAAAGCCCCTCTGTGCTCATCCCAACCCTGAAGTGGCACAACTCCAGTCTCCAATGGATTAAAATAATGCCAATCGCCACAGAGATACGAGTGTTCTTTCCCCCACTGGAAGTAGGCATGCAGAAAAGGACACACCTTTGGAGTGTTTCCCTGAAGGCCTCTTGGGTAATGACTCCTCAATGGAATGTGTTGATGTATGTAGGACATTTTCCAAACTGTTACTGACACTGTTTATGGGGGTCTCGGACCTTGCAGTGACCTGGAAAGAAAAACACAAAAATCTGATGTAATAAAGTCAGGTGCTCAAAAACCACACCTTGCTCCAGCTCTGAAGGCAGACAGGAGGTGGATGCTTCCAAAACCCAGCAGCAACGCCATCGATACTCCACAAGCCACAGCCCAGGGAAGTCGTTGTAGTCAGCAGCTATTCACAAATCTAGATTAGCCAAGATAATCTATAAAGCTACTTAGAGTGTAATTCTTTTCTAAAGAATAGTCACCCAGCAGCCAACCGTAGAGATGTTAAGCTCTCCACACTGCAGTCCTTAGCTCTGCAGTGAGAAAACACAGAGAGAAAGGGTTCCTGGAGAGCATCAGTCACTTTATGCTGTCACCTACCTACACAGAGGCAGACTTGAAGGCACTTCCACATGGACTACAAGGAACAAAATCCACTTTAGGGAAAAACTAATCCTTGTCTGTGCTGTTTGAAAGCCAATTTCAATGAGGAACAACACGCTGAGAATGCCCAAGCAGAAGGCTGCATCATCATCATCAGAACCGACTTCATGGCTTAATGTGCACCTTCTCCATTGCATTTAGCATCAGAAACCAATTTCCACCATCACTTAATATTACACACATAAATGATTAGAAAAAGCAGAACCAAACAGTGCCCACTTCAGTTGCTGTCCACAGGACCATTCACAATTACATAGCAACACAGAAACATCCATTACTTGTGGCAAAACAGTCAATGCCTGCCTCATAAGCAAGGCAATTACTCTCATGTTATGTAGGTAAGGAGAAGCAGAAGTGGATAAACAGTTACATTAGCAGCACTGAACACAAAGATGGAAGTAACTCAAAGAGGAAAACGTGTGTTGAAGAGGTAGTGAAGGCTAACAGGAGCACTCCTACTAATGCACTGCTTCCATTTCAAATCCACACCTTGAGCCCAGGTGAAATCCTGCAGTACGCAGGGCTGGAATTAGAACTGAACATCAGTTTTAGTCTTTGACGAATCCAAGCAGAAAATGCTCGTCTCAACATCAGCTTCCCTCTGCTCAGGATAACCACTAGCACAGAGCAGCTCCCTGCAGCAAGGCTCCCTCACACCCTGCTTACATCAGAGCGCCACGAGCTGGGACAGGTTGCACTGAGATCCAGACAGTGCAGGTCAAAGCCAGCACGGCCCTGGCTCTGTACAATTAGCTACTGCAGGTCCCACCTACTACTGACATTTAGATATGTTTTAAGGCAGTAACACAAGTGGAAGATTTGCTATGGCTACAGACACAGAAAAACTTACACGTGCAAAGAAACCGACCCAGGAAGGCAGAGGAATGTCACAAGAAAGCAGGATTGCAAGTCCCTGCCTTCCTCCTCAGACCAGCACTCTGCTTCTGGATCGAAGAGTTTACTCCTCTACCTCCCCAGCACAGCTTTTCACCAGTAAGGAAAACGTAGCATCAAGCTCTCGCATGGACAGTATGAGCCATTAAACTAAGGCTGAAGGAAGGAGGAGATGATTCAGATCCCCCTGCCAAAGGCAGCCTTCCCCAGCGAGCTTCCCTCGCGCTGTGCCTCTCCTGGAGCTCATTAAGCTCTCCCTGCCCTGTGCTGAGCAACCCCAGCAGCCCGCTGCCAGGGGAAGGACTCCTAAGTAACACCATAAGCTACAGCACTAGATTCAGGCAAAACCACCTTGCCCCAAACAGCCAGGTTCCAAAGATTGAGACCAGCAAACAAAAAGAATACTTGAAAGTGAATAAGAGCACAGCCACACGGATTCAAAAGAATCCCTAAGCAAGCAGTCTGCATCACAGCGTGCTGGCTCCTATCTTGTACTCCCTCCTGGCCGGTATCCCTGCTATAAGCCTGACGTGCAGCTTTAAATTTGCATTTTGTTTATAAATAACCTCCAGTTTCCATCAAGGTTTCATTTTGATCTGCTCGGTAAAGGATAACCCAGCCCATATGCCCTGAGTGCCTGAGCTCAGGCTATCTGATTCAGCCACACATCAAAGCGAAGCAGCTTCAGATGGGCCCAGAACAATCACAGGGCCCTGATGAGCTCCAAATGGGGCTGTTCCTTAGCGAGCTGGTTGGTGTTAGAGCCATTGAATCTCTGCCTGCTCAAAACTTCTGTCCCAAACTTCAGTTTTTCCACTGACTTCAACATACCGATATCGCAAAGGCTTGGATTTGGTTCCAAAAAGTAGGATAAGGAAAAACGTTTCATGGATCAGTTTTGTTCCCAAAGATGGAGCAGCACCTTTCCAAGCTTATTTGAGGCTGAGCACAAAACGCAGCAATAATCCATCAGCTCTGAGCTGCAGAGGATGCTGGCCTTGGAGGGAGGGGAGAGGCGCTGGGAGGAGATGAACTGTAGCTGCTCAGTGAGGGCTTGGCTGAAGCAAACTGCAGGAACAACTGGCAAAGGTTGGCTTTCTAAAGCAGCAAAGGTGGTGACCTTACAAAGACAACAGAAGCAGTCAGGCTGTGCATCACAACAAGCTGCAGAAGTGACATTTTATGCACGCAGAAAGGGAATCACAGATCATTCAAGGTCTAAGAGGGCACAGCATCAGGCTGAGGGACTGCATTTCCATACAGTAAATACAGCAGCAATCCGAGAGAGATAAAGCACCAGAAGGTTCTTCACTGTACCTCGCTCCATCCTCGGCACAGCGTTCCACAGGAGAGCCCTGTGATGCACCACCCATAGCTCCATTAAGGCACTGGCCATGTCACACCAGTGCTGGCTCACACAATGGCTCCAGAAGATGCACACTCACGTGGGTGCAGAAGAGATGATTAAATTGCTTTTAATTGGTGCCCACTCCCCTCCATACCAAAGCATCTGGCTCACAGCTACGCTCCGGGTTTTCCAAATGAAAAGCAGGCTCGTCTCTTGAACCTTCAATAAAAGCAGTTGCCATAATCAAGAGCAAAACATCCACCACAACTAGGGACAGGTTGAGATTCAGCCTGAATTCTCCATGCCTGTTCTCCACGGTAGCAAAACCATTCCATCCTTCCCAAGGGGCCCCTGAGTGACACCAGCCTGCAGCCCCAGCCCTGCAGCTGGCTGGGAACAAGCCCTGCTGCTGACTGCAGGCATCAAATGCATCCAGGTACCAGCAGCCACTGCCAGAACTTCAGCCATTATCACATCTTTCCCTTTTTAACTGCCAGCAAGCATCTTTTTGTTCAGCACGACACAATGATTTCCTTCTCAGTATCAGCTGTACCGACAGGCACAGATTTTAGCTGATTTTGTTCAGGATGTTGCAGTGTTAGCTCAATGTCATCCATCAGGAAGCACACCACAAACTCACCAGGAGCAGCCATCCCAACAGGTGCTGCTTCCTCCAACAGCTGCTGCCCAACACAGCCCTGCCACCAGGCAGGACAGCTGAAGGCAGAGCAAAGCGTGGCAAATCCACAGTGCCAGATGCAGGAACTGCTTGCTGCACTCCCCAGGGACAGCATCAGTTTCATGCAGGAAAGCCTTTCAGAGAAATAACAGGACTGATAGAGGTCAAACAATGTGGTAAGGATTGTTATTTTCCTTTTAGAAGTGAAAACAACAATCATGCATTCCCTTAAGAATAACGAAACAGAGCAGGGAAAATACATGGCTTAATAACAAAGTATTTGCTGATTTAGCTTGAAATGGAGCCAATGCTAACAAATCAACATGCTTGCTACCTAAAATATAGCACGACCTATAATTTAAGGGAACGATGATATAAGATCTAAAGGAAGAACTTGCTCAAAAAATATATATATCAAGAGGGATCAAATATTGTTTTCTATCCCTGTTAAGGCATGAAATTTAGGTCGTGCATTACACAGGAAAAAGTGAGCACAACCTAGGAATGGAGTCAGCTAAGGAGATCCTATGGCTGCAGCTGGAAGGAACACATTCCCCAAGTGATACTGCAGGAAAGCCCAACAGAAGCACCCCTGCTATCACCTGCCTTCAGAAGTCCCCTTTCCAAAAGGTTTCTCACTGTTTTAAGCTGACCTGACACCAATGCAGGTAACACGTAACAGAGCACTCAGGAATCAGAGCATTGAAGTCTAGGGGAAAAAAAACCAGTCAACTCCATTCCCTCCTGCCAGTTTCATATTAGTGAGCATTAACAGCAGCTTATTTTGAGGTTAACACCAAGGTCTTTGACACGGTGCAATCCTGTTTGCAGAAGTGCTGCAGCTTGATGGCACTGATACAGCCCTGCATGCTTAGGCAGATAAGCTGCTATTTGCCAACAGACAGACAGCTCGGGTTCCCACATCCTTTAGAGAAATGCATTGCTAACACTCCAGTGTCAGCCTGCTGATGCATGACGTTGTTCAATAGGGTAAGTCTGAGCCAGAAAGAACAGCAAGGAAAGCCCAAAAGCCTGTAGGACTGGAAACCCAAAAGGAGCAGGATGAATCCTAGAATGGCCTGGGTTGAAAAGGACCACAATGATCATTGAGTTCCACCCCCCTGCTATGTGCAGGGTCGCCAACCACCAGCCCAGGCTGCCCAGAGCCACATCCAGCCTGGCCTTGAATGCCTCCAGGGATGGGGCATCCACAGCCTCCTTGGGCAACCTGTTCCAGTGCATCACCACCCTCTGTGTGGAAAACTTCCTCCTCATATCCAACCTAAACCTCCCCTGTCTCAGTTTAAAACCATTCCCCCTTGTCCTATCTCTATCCACCCTTCTAAACAGCCGTTCCCCCTCCTGTTTATAAGCTCCCTTCAAGTACTGGAAGGCCACAATGAGGTCTCCCCGGAGCCTTCTCTTTTCCAAGCTAAACAATCCCAGTTCCCTCAACCTTTCCTCACAGGAGAGCTGCTCCAGCCCTCTGATCATCCTAGTGGCCTCCTCTGGACCCGCTCCAAGAACTCCACATCCTTGCTGTGCTGGGGGCCCCAGGCCTGGACACAGTGCTCCAGATGGGGCCTCACAGGAGCTGAGCAGAGGGGGACAATCACCTCCCTGTCCCTGCTGGCCACCCCTTTTTAATGCAGCCCAGAACACAGCTGGCCTCTGGGCTGCAAGCACACACTGCTGGCTCATGTCCAGCTCTTGTCTACCAGGACCCCCAAGTCCTTCTCTGCAGGGATGGGACAGCAGCAAACCACCACCAGAACCACAGCCTCAGAACCTCAGTGCTTTCACTTACAGATGCAAATACCTCCCAGTGCCTAAAATTACTCCTTTTGCAGATTAAGGGTCTTACTGATCTTCCCCCAGAATGCTTAAGGAACACCCACAGACACATCCAGCTTCTCAGAGAGCCACTGAAACCTTCAACACTGCTCCACACTTACGTTTACATGCACCTAGAGGCTTTGTTGGACCTAAATGTAGCTGAAGGTGCTACGTGGCAGAAACTCATGTAATTCCAACACCTGGTGCCCAGCAAAAAGCAGCACCAGACAAGTGGGATGTGCCCATGTTTTTCAACAGCAACTCTTGTAGGAAGATGATGAGAAGGCAGTTCACAGAAAAGCATGGTAATAGATTGGTTGCTTTTGTCCTGTGGGACTGTGACTGGGATGAAATGAGGCATGCAGTACTTACATACTTCAGGATAATCACCCACCTGCTACAAAGCTCCACCACAAATTCACTGCAGCAGACAGCCCAAAGAAGTCTGGATTGTGTTGTATGGACTAAGTTCCACTAAAAATCCTTCACAGAATTGCAGATACCTCATTAATAGTAGGAATACACACCAACTGCACAGCAACAGGGCTTTAATTGCACTGTGCTGTGTATGAATGCCATCTGCAAGACCTGGTGGCCATTTAGTGCAAAGATGTGCACTTATCCCAAAACCCAAACAAGCCAAAAAACCCTCAGTACCCAAACACAGCCCTTCTAAGCAGCCCTTGGGACCATTCCTGCTCTCCATCCCAGCTCTGAGGTCTGTGTCCCTGTTTCTGCATTGGAACACTCCCAATCACACAGACACCAGAAGGGAAGAGGACCTTCAGCTTCTCAAGCATTCAAAGCACAGCATGACCCTCCTGCCCCAGAAGCCTTCTGTCCTTAATAACATCTGTCTAAAACGTCAACACTACACTGACTTTAGAGCCACAGTATTTACATTGCCACTGTAGGCATAAGAAACCACCACCACGTGTGTTTGGGAGGTAAAAGAATGCTCAGAGCCAGCTCTGAAGTCTGCTGGTGTAATCCAAGCCATGAGACACTAAGCATCTCCCTAATGGAAAGGTTAATTGGCACTCCAGCCTCTTCTGTACCACTGCATATTTAAGAGAAGACCAAAGAGGAAATTGGTGCTCCAGCCTGCCAGCAAGCAGTGCCTGCACCTGATCACTGCAGAATGACAGGGTCTCAGTTTTAGCAACTCAAACAAACCAACACTACACCAAATGGCTAAATGCTTCCAAATAGGATGCTGTACCTTTGAAGTCAGACACTGCAATGCTGGTTAGGTGTGGTTACCTGCTGCTGGCTCTGCACGCAAAGCTGGTACAGTCCATGATGTACAGCACCTCATGGCAGGCATTCCATTCCAAAAGAGATGAGGCCTTCCATATCTTATGCTTAGTAGGTCCTCAATAGATAAAAGAGTAAGTAAAGTGGAATGCATCCCTAAAAGGAAGCTTCATTCAGCCTGCACAGAAATAAAGGGAAGACAGCTCATGGAATAAACCAGTTCAACACAGCTGTCTTTGTGGCTGCTCTCCCCCAGCGTTTGGAGGTACAGCTCATTTTTTGAGCAAACTGATTTAGGTTCTTAAAACCGAGCTCATTGTGTAACAGCACACAATGTGCAGAAGTGAATTTGGGGGTGCTGAACACCATTACTGCACAAACCCACTGCCTTGCAGGGATTCCTTTGTATTAGCAATTAATTAGCTCGTTTATGAAAACACCACAGGTTCAAGACTGAACCATTTTAGTAAAGCTGGCCAACAGTTTCCAAACAAGAGAGATGGCAAGAAATTCACCAGAACTGGGAGCTCAGCACTTCTCAAGCAGAACTCCAGCAGGTGTGTGCAACCCAGGCTGCCTCAGGCACCCGGAGGACTCGGTGCACACCTGAGGACTGGCACACAACCCCAGCTGGGAGCCAAAGCCCTGCCCCACTGCTCAGCACGGCGTGCTTCTGGAAACGAGACCATTCCTGAGATAGCAGTGACTGATCTACTGATATCCACGAATAAGCACCTGATCCTAGCCAGCAATTGCTATCAACATTGCAAACTACTAAAGCTATAAATACCTTTTATTATACTAGGAAGTTACAACTTGGTTTTCCCCACTATCTGTTCTATTCCTACAAAGCCAGCAAAAGCCATAGAAGCACGTGACAGGTCACAGCTAGGCTGCTTACTCTGGGGCTCTGTTTCAACCTACCAAGCAGGTGACTTCTCCAGCTCATCATTCCACAGCTGGAATATCAAACATGAGCATTTCTGAAGGCAGGGCAGGCACTTTGAATCACCTGCAGCAAATGCTGCACAAATAACACAGAAGGAGACCCCTCAGAACACCAGCTCTGCACAGCTCCAGTAGCCTTCAGTTCTTTCTAAGTTTTAGATAAGCCTGTGGAATTAGCACAGCTTAAAAACAGCACCTTACGCTATAAGCTGGAAATAGATATTGGTCAGTAATTGGAAGCTGACTGGGCAGGAGCTCTTTCCCCATTCACAAGCTATCAACCTGGAACAGCCACAGAACTGCACTGTCACCAACTTATTTCCTTTCAGCTGCAAACAAGCAGTGCTCAGACCTATTTCTGACCCTGCTTCTGCAGCTGAAGCCCCAGCCAGATTGCTGCCCTGGAGAGCTCTCATCACAGCCAGCGGGCAGAGGAGGTGCTAAGCAGCCAAAGCATCATCTTACTTCCCTTGTTGCACAGAATGGTCTCAGTGAGTTAATTAAGCAACTTGCTTGTACTTCTGCCACCTTGTATTTCTGCAACTTCCCTTCTTGTTCTAGGAGTCGTATCATCAGCACTGAGGATATAAGACTTCATAGGAAGCATCAGTCTGTGCAGAGATTCACATTACTCAGACACCAGAACTCATCTGGGTGTAAGTCCCTGTACTCATTATGTACAAGACACGAGTATCAGGGGTTCTGTAAGGACAGCATCCCCAAAGCCCCCCCCAGAACAACCAAGGATGAATGAAAAGCACTCCATTTTCACCTGCAGTTAAAAGATGGTGCTCATTGACACAAGTTACACAGGACAGGCATCTGCATGGCACCTGCAGACAGCTCTGAGGCACTTCTTCCCCTGTGGGTCACACACTCAGCCATGGTATTGCTGTGTCCCAGTGCTTCCAGCCCTGCACTGTGAGGAGAGCCACAGCCTCAGCTCCCAGCACAGCAATGAGCCTTCAGGTACCATCCTGCTTCCTTCATGGCAAAGGTCAAAAAGACAGCAGGATAAAGACATCCCAAGGTGCAGAAACAGCCTGAAAACTCCGGAGCATCACTTTTATCTAAAAACACAAGCCCTGCAGGAACAGAAGTTTTAAAAGGCAGGGCTCTAAAGTAGATGCCTGAGCTTCAGCTGAAGACAATTTATGCTGCTTCAACTTCTAAAAACCACCCAATCTTTGACTGCATGCCTACAAACAAGAAGTCTGTAGAACCCACACTTCAAGCCCTGCAAGCATTAACACTGCTCCAAAGCAGCAGAGAACGCAGGACAGGACAGCACAAATTACTTACAGACTAAAACTACAGTCTGCTCCACAGGAAGATGGTGCTTCCCTACTCAGGGCAAGAAAACTCAACCTTCACTTTGTACTATCAAGCAGAAACAATGTATCTGATAATTACTGACCTACTCAGAGCCAGTCACAGCCACCTTGTCAGGCTGGATGTGGCTCCGGGCAGCCTGGTCTGGTGGCTGGTGACCCTGCACATGGCAGGGGCTGGAACTGGATGATCACTGCGGTCCTTTTCAACCCAGGCCGTTCTATGATTCTCCTCTGCATCTTGTTAAGATATAAACCAGTAATCCTGAAGCACGAACCTTAAAGCAAAAAGTTAGCAGCAGCTGTTCTGGGCCTCCTTGCAGTCAGCAACTGCAGCAGCTACAAAAGAAAGGCTAGCCAGGCTTACACAGGACTACCCACCCCAAAGCACCTCCAAGAACCATGATTTCTCCTGCAACTTTGTATCAACTGTTCACAGCATTGCCTGGATCGAACGCAACCTTTTTGGAGCTGTTTCACTGCGAGAGTTGAAAGAGATGGGAGATGGATTGCAAGCTCCAAGCCTTCGGAAGGAAGGTTGCAGCTAGTATCAAGCTGGGCCATATTTTAATAGAACTATGGTGCAAAAAGTGCTGTCCAACAGCCTCACCTTCCTCCTCACCTCTCCCTGAAGAAGTGGTGTGCAGATCACGAGGGATCTGAACAGAGCCCTCACTGCACAGAGAAAGGCTCACACAGCACTGACCCCAAGCAGCTGAGTGTCGCTGGGCTGTAGTGCAGCAGCAGTGATGAGCAGGGCTGGCTATGGGGAAGGAATCCCCCTCCAGGTGTGAAGGTGAGGAGCAGCAGCCCAGAGCAGCTCACTTTCTCTTGACATCTGCCTTGTTTTTTTTCCTTAGGTGATGTTACAACACAAGGATTGTCACAACACGGCTTGGTAACATCACAAGATTCAAGTCTGCAGCGCTGGAATTTATTTGTGCATACTTAAACGGGGCTGAATGGAGAAAGACATTTTTTTTCCACTGACTTCATCCAACCGCTGTTCTAAGCCAACTACTCACTCTAAAAGTAGCAAAACGAGCGAGCTATCAACATCCAAACAGCTCCAGGATCTTAAAACAGGAAATCTGTGTCTGCCCAAGCAAAACGCACCTTTCAGAGGCTGCAGAAGTGACAGCAGCTCAGTGCTGGCAGGAAGAACGGGATGGATCCTCCATCCATCTTAAACAGGCTCAAACAGCAGCGGAGCTTTTCACATACACGAAACATGCACTCTTCCTGAAGCTTTGAAGGCACAGCCTAAGAAAAAACACCCCTGCCTGTGTAATTACATCCTTTTTTGCCCGTCTTATTTTGGGAGAACTTGTGGATGATTTGCAGGCTTTCAATCTCAGGGTCCACACATCTGAGTAAGGGAAGGCGTGAGCAGCTCAGCGTCCATCAGGAAGCTCATCCTGGTTTCAATTACACCCTTCTATGTGAAATATTCTTTCCACGTCTATTTTATTCACAAACAGGTTGAAAGTTAATAAAGAAACATTGCCTTACTCTGTTCCTTCCCCTTAAAACGTCAGGGATAGGCACTGTTTGGACACAGAAAGGGAAGATAAAGAGAAATCAGTTTCAGAACTCTCAACAAAAGTTGGGGGAAAAAAAAGCAGCAGTATCCAAAACCAACACAAAATTAGAAAGCAATCTGCATTCAGCAGAGTGAGCACACACTCCTCTCTCACATTGAGATTCAGTGCTTAACTTCAATGGAATCCGTGCTGAGCCCTCAGCAACAGCTTTATTTCGGATACTATTCCAAGGCAGAGATTTCTGTAGCCCTCAGGTATACACAGTCTCTCCCAGCAGAAGGGTAAGGTGGTTATTTGCTGGCTGAGTCAGTGCAGCCTCGGGAGCTGCAGGCTGTTAACTGCTCACACACCCAATTCCTTGGTACTCGGGTTGAACTTCCAAGCAGGTTACACGCAGTCAATGGGGCAGCCTGAATCCCGAGCTGGAGGCAGCTGGGAGCACTTTGCTGCTCACTGATAGATCTCATTACCAACAGCACACTTTCAAACGATACTGCTTAGCTTAATTGCTGCCAAGCAGCATGGCAAGTTAATGATGGTGAACCTCTGACACCAGGATCAATGCCCAGGTGGTTCAGGGTAATGCACAACCACCACATTTCTTTAACATCAGAAACTCCAAACATTTGCCTGTCCCAAACCCAGACTCACCACAATGCCTCTGCTACTGAGCAGCTACTTCCCAAACTGGTCTTCCCTTCCAGTGTCTTCCAGGGAAACACTTTTAGACAGATGTTTGTCCCCACGTCTAGAGATACGACACATGCTCCCCCTACCACATCACAGGGCTTCCATGCACCTGGTAGGAGCAGAAGCACTCCTAGGAACAATCAGCTGAAGTTCATACTGATGCCTCCTAATCAGCTGGTGAACTCCTTCTCAAAGGAGTGAGACAAGAACTCCTCACACCCCCTCTTTTCACCCCCAGCATCAACTAGGGGAATGACCTGTCAGTCCCTCAGGCTGCCATTTACTACTAGAACACCTGCAGTAAGAGAAAGAAGGGGTTGAAAGAAGAGAGGTACTAGAGAGGAGCTTGTAGACAGGTGGGGGAGCAACTTTTTGCACAGTCTAATAGCAATCGAACGAGGGGGAATGGCTTTAAACTAAAAAGGGGGAAACAAAGGTTACTCAGAGGGTGGTGAGGAACTCGAACAGGTTGTCCAGAGAAGTTGGGGGTGCCCCATCCCTGGAGGTGCCCAAGGACAGGATGGACGTGGTCCTGGACAGCCTGATCTGGTGGGTGGCAGCCAACCCGCAACAGGAGGTTGGAGCTCAATGATCTTTAAGGTCCCTCCCAACCTAAGCCATTCTATGATTCTAGGTTGAAAGTCACAGCACGGCACCCCGCAGCAATGCCACCTCAGCGTGTGACCCACCTTATGGCAGCCTGGATAGGTCGCCATGGAGTTGAGGGTAGAGGTGCTGGGATTCTTGCTGGTGCTGGCCATGATGTTCTGGATCTGGGTGAGCTCCTGCCTCAACACCTGCTTCTGGTGGAAGCTGAAAGCGGGGTGGTTGGACGCCATGGTGAAGAGCAACAGGAACTCATCCCCGGTGCGGCCCTCGTTGAGCTGCAGCCCGTAGTTGTTGATGACGGAATCGATGTGGGTGAGGGTCCTGAAAAGGACCCCGGCGGCCTCGCGGTGGGCAGAGCCCAGCAGGGCGAGCGAGACCAGCAGTTTGCTACGCACCACCTCGTCCGTCAGGTTGGTGAGGCTGCCCAGATCGGCGGGGTTGTTGGCCTTGATCTCGGAGTCTCGCAGCGAGTGGTAATCCTTCCGAGCCAGGTCCTCCAGGCAGGCTCCCAGGAAACGCAGCTCCAGCGGGATGCACAGATCCAGCAGGCCGCACAGAAACTCCACTCGCTGCGGGGAGGGCAGCTCCGAGAACCAACGGTACACCCCGTCCCGCTGCAACCGCGGGCAGCGCTTCTCCACCATGGTGCTCCGCCGACCCCCGGCCCGCAGGGAGCCCACCTGGGGAGGCGGCGCCCCGGGGGGACCCCTCACACCGCCCCCTCCGCGCTGCCGGCCGCTCCCCCGGGGGCTGAGGGGGCCCGGCGCTACGGAGCAGCCCCCCGCGGCGGGCAGGGCCCGGCCGAGG
>JACDJE010000182.1:793247-806358 GCA_016647715.1 Pavo muticus
CCTCGGCGCTCCCTCACGGGGCGGTTCCTTCCCTCAGCCGCTCCATCCTCCGTCCGTTCCCGTCCCGGAGCGCTGGGCCTCCTCCGGAGCCGCCCCGGCGCACACAACCGCGGGAAAGAATCCCTCGTTGAAGGCAGCGCGGAGGCGGACGGCGCGCGCAAACGCCACAAGCAGCCCGCGGCGGAGGGATCCCGCGGTGAGGCGTCCCAGCCGGCACGGAGTGGGGAGGGGGAGAGAGAGAAAAGAAGGAGCGACCGAGCGCCTCCACTCCCGGCCTGACCCCGCGGCGAGGCCCCACCCACCGCCCTGCCCATTGGCCAGGCCGGCTACTCGCGGCTGGTGATTGGCTGTCGGCGCGCTGCCCCCGCCTTCCTCCCTCTGTCGATCGCTGGCGTTAAGCGCCCGCTTAGCCCCGCCCCTTTCCGTTGATTGAATAGGGGCGGGGCGGGAGCGGGCGGCTTTTGTGTGGGGCTGCGGGCAGGTGTGGGGGTTTCGCACGCTCTGAGGGGCCGTGGTGGTGGTGGCGAGGTTCTTTGCGACCAGAGTTGTTTTAGCAGTTGACTTCAGATTGGCAAAAATTCCAGACACTGCTCGTTTATCCCTTTTTTCATTTCCCTCTGGAATATCGCAGCCTACCCAACTGCATTCGTTGAGGTCCCGTTGAAACGCAAGAGTAAGCGGCCGACAGAAACTCTCTGGGGTTGCATAATGTCCCATACTGTGCAGCTACACAGCCCTGCTTCTGTGCGGCTCCTGCTGTGAGAGGGTCCTTGAAAATCCCAAAGCCTCTTCTGTGTTCTTTGCTTGCAAGCAACCCATCGTGCAATGGAAACCATATGGACTTCCTTTTCCTGCCATGCCCGGTATTGTCCCTCGGAGGAAGGGAGATGCAGAGGAAGCACTCTCAGTCCCTTAGGAAAGGTTTGCATTGCACTGAGTTGGGGGCCAGGCAGTCTGCATAAAGGCACCAAGTCCTCTGGTGGCTTTATTGCCTCTCTTGGTGTCTTTAACCCAGCATTAATCCATGCTGAAAGCAACACACCGAGTAAGGCAATCTCTAATGTGAAGTGCAGTGTGTGAACTGGGAGCCTTTCCTCCGATCAGAAACGGCTTTGCACCAAGGCAAGGAGCCACCCTCAGCAAAATAAACCAGCTTTGTGGCAGCTTGTGTTAGACCTTGCTCCAGGCAGCAGGTTGAGAGTGAAGGTCGTGCTGGGGTGCAGCCACATGCCTGGAGGAGGGCAGCTCTTCGGACACCAAAACCATCCCGTTCCCTCCATCATCTCTCTTAGTGTAAATTCCCCTTCTGCACCCTTGAGACAAACAGCTGAGGAACATTCCTTGCTGGAATAATCGGTAAATAATAACTGGGAGTGCAGTTATTTTCCTCTTTTCATGCTTCCAGCACATGGAGAAGCTGTTACTGAATGTGCTGGCCCATTTTTTTCAGTGCTGGATGCATCTACTTCAGTTCTCACCCATCAGCTGAAGGGCCTGGGTCGCTGTTCTCACATTGCCTTGATGCTGCATCACAAGGAGCACGGCTGAATTGCTTCTTCTCCCTTAAGCAGCACAGCAAAGCAACTTCAGCCACATCCACCACCATAATTTCATCTTTGTGTGTGTTGGACTCAATGCAACATTGCTGGAATGTCCAAAGGCGTATGAAAATGATATTGTTTTGTGTGAAGGGGGTAACTGGGTCCTGTGGAAGAGGAGCTGTTTCAGATTATAACCCATCCACAGAGTGGAAAGGAGATGAGAATCTTTACCTGATGAAACCAGAGGGAGAATTCTGTGTAAGCTGCTGGCTAAAGGCCTGGTGAGTCGCCCAGCTCTACCCTGTGCCCAGAGCTTCCAGCCCACAGGGCTCCTCATAGGGGTTCTTCCCAGAGCTCTCCATAGTTCTCTGCTTGTTTTAGGAAGCTCTCCAACACTTGTCATTAAACAGGCAGAATTATTTATCTATTTCTGGGCATCCTAAGCGCAGCTCGGTGTTGTCCCCTCCTGGCTGCCCTCTTCCAAAAGCTCACTCCCCATTCCCAAAACTGCTCACTTCTGACCAGCCCAATGCCCACTTCTCCCATCCCCCAACCCCGCAGGGCTGCAGCTTTCTGATCCCAAAGCTCTCTTTTCTGGCAGGACGCAGTGAGCAATGAGCTTGCGTGTCATCTGCGTGGTTATACGGAGGGGAAAGATAAATATTGCCATGGTATGAACACTCGAGTACTTCTGTGCACACGGGTTATTTCCTGTAAGGTTTCTCACAGATGCTGGGATTGGAACCCTTGCCTTTGAAAAAACAAACAAACCCCGGCTTTGAAGAGCATAGAAAAACATCACGTGAGAAAAAGTAATGAAAAAAAAAAAAAGAGGCCAGATGTCGGGCCGGCAGCATCCCTTGTCTTTCACATCATAAAAGGAGCGCGTGCGGTTGGGATGGGGCTCGGAGGTGGCTGCAGATGGCAGCGATGTGCCGGGTGGGTGGCACTGCCCTCTGCCGGGCACACACCTCCCGACATTGGGGTTTGTCGGGGTGTTTTTCCTGCTGAAGGCATCGCCGATAGGGCTGCACCCCCCCTAAGTAAAGCTGCCCCCTGGGTTGCGGTTGCTCGGCCCCGGGAGATGCTCAGAGCCTTCTGGCTTCGCCTGGTTCCCCGCAGGGCTTGCCTCAGCACAAAAACCCGCAGCCCCCGGCTGCCAAAACGCTGCCCCCGGCTTCCTTCCTCCTTACGTTCATCCCTGAAACCGCTGCAAAACAAACATCCTTGGTTTTCCCTGCCCCCCCCTTCCCACCATCCCAATCACATCCCTGCTATTCCCCTTTGACTCCTGCTACGTTCATCTCCCCTCCCACCCCAGGAAAGTCCCATTTGGGTGACTCTCCATTTCCTTCTCCTAGAGCTGGCACAGCTCCTTGCCATGGATCCAACCCCCCCCCCATGGGTGCCCTCCCAACAGCTCAGGCAGCCCAGGATGGGCGCACAGCTCCCAGGGTGCAGCTGGCGTCCCACATCTGAAGCTGGAATCAGCCGTTCTACAGCATTAATTTGGTCTTTGCTGCAGCCACATCTGGAAAATAAAGTCTGGAAGTGTTTACTTGAATATTCCAGTGACATTCCTCAGGGTGTTTTCATATCACATCCCTCCCCTCTTGGCTTTGGGTTGGAATTGCACTTACCAGCTCCATCCGTTCAAGGAGAAAGCACAAGGAAGAAAGGAACGTGCACAAATATTTACCAAAAATAAATATTCAGTGTTTCTTTGCAATGTTTAGAACCCGTGCTACACTTGCTAGCTCCAGAACTATCAGCTCTGTGAGAGATAATGCCATGTGCCCTCCCTGCTACCTGCCCTGCACTTCAAACACTTCCATGCAAACATCAAATATTGACACGCTGAGATGTGCTGCAATGGCACGATGGGGGTTATTTCCTCAAGAAGCCCACAAATAACTTCTGAACCGCAACCAGAATGAGAAAACTGGGGTTGGTTCACAGGCAATTCATGAATAGGAAAAAAAAAGAGATGAAATTAGCTGAATGAACCGCTCGTTATGCATTATTCAGCCAGCTGTACTAATTAGTGCCTTAAGGACTGATCCTGTTCCTACTGCAGCCAACTCCAAAACTCCTTTTGATTTCAGTGGGAGCAGGACGGAGCCCTCAGCAAATGGCACGATGCCTGCTTCCTCTGCAATGCCTCTTTTTTCCAGTATTACTTATTGATTCCAACTTTGTGTCTTACATTAGAAGGGCTACTTCTACACTGTCCTGTGTGATGATCAGTTAATTGCAGGAAAAGAGAAGCACCAGCAGACCCACAGCTTACGTCTTGGAAGGAACCTTTAAAGGCCATCTGGTCTGATTCCCAGCATTGAGCAGGGACACCTACAGCTCCATCAGATGCTCAGAGCCCCAACTACCTGACCTCCATAGAGCCACTGACCACCACTGCTGGGTACAATCTCACTACCAGTTCCTCATCCACTGAACAATTCTACCCATCAAATCCGTATCTTCCCAGTTTGGAGAGAAGGATGTTATGGGGGGGTTGTGTCAAAGGCCCCACTGGAGTCCAGATAGATGACATTGATGGCTCTTCCCTTGTCCACTGACACAGTTAAGCCATTATAGAATGACACTGGCTTGGTTATCCCGTATCACCTCCCTCTCTTCCATGCGTATAACTTGCAGGAGGATCTGCTCCATGATCTTTCCAGGCACAGAGGAGAAGCTGACAGATCAGCAGCCCCATGTCAGCATTACATGGGTTTTACCAAAGCCCACCACTGAGCCAACAGAACTTATCTTCCCTATTTCTGCCAGGGGAGCAGCAGCAGTGGGTGCTGCCAGTGGGTTCCATCACTGCAAGGGCTGCAGCACAGCTCAGCCTGGAGGAATCTCCCCAGCCCCACTCCTTGGGCTTCTCTCCACAGACTGCCTAAAATGGGTATAAAAGAGCCTTCCAGTGGAATTTATTTTCTTCTTAAGACCATCCTTAAAATAACAAACAGAAGAAAACTGGTGACACGCAGTGCATCTGTTTGAATAACACGGACCTTCTGTCTGCAACAGAGGAAACTCCAAATAACTCTTTGATTTGTGTTTCCTTTCTTCTCCTTCCTCATCTCCTCCTCCTCACTACTGTATACAAATCTGTTCTGCGAGCTCCAAGCCTCCAATTCCCTCTCCCTGACAAGCTTGTTTGTATGCCATGTGATAGCTATTTAATTTCCTCCCTGCTCCTAACACAGCTCATATTTACCCCTCCTTCTGGGATTGCAGCTCTGTTTATGGGATGATGCGGAGAGGTGAGGGCAGCTCTTCTTTAGGTCCTGCACACCGAATTCCTGCTCTCTGACCACGACCCACAGCAACCCCACTTCAGGGAAGCAATTAGGATTGAGAGCTGTGCTTCAGGTTAGCACACGTAAAGCCCTTCCCTAAATAGAGATGGCACATATGCAGCAGAGCCATGGGGTCACTGTATGGCAGCAGCGTGCAATGAGAATGGGGTTATGAGGGTCTGCCCCAGTCTTGGCTGCTTCATTGCTTCCCCAGAAGGATTGGGACTGAATATAGCAGCTGAAGGCCACCTCATGTTTGTAAGAAATCCATTGAAACACAGAGCTGTGTCAAGCAGAGATAGTGGGGCACCATTTCCAGCAACCCCACAGACATCAATGGCACCCTGGATAAGGCAGGACCTTACCAGGCACTGTGCTTGGTGGCTTTGAACAAAGGAAAACCACGATCCAAACCAAGCTGGGAACCATCATTTCCTCATTAAACACATTTCCTTTCAGCACTGAGCCTTTCACTTCGTCACCACATGCGATTCCTCAAAGCCCTCAGAGCTAATATCACAACTATAGATCCAGGGTTTATTTATAGCCTCGAACTCCGCAGAGAGCTGTGTGTCTTGTTGCTGTGGAAACCCAGAGTCTAAAAGTAAAAGAATTTTAACAGGATTTGAGAAGCGAGCTGCCCAGTTCCAGCAGCAGCCTTCACTTCCAGAGCTCTGCGTTCAGCTCTGCCTTAAACTTCCCAACAAAATGCATCCCGTGTGCTCAGCAATCCCAAGGGACAGCAGTCCTCAATGGGTTTCTGTCACCTGGCAGCCCCAGTTTTGCTCTGTCAGCAATGGCACATTGGCCAAGCTCGGGGCACTTTGCTTTGTTTTCTTCTGCTGTCTTTTCCTGAAGCTTTTTGCTGAAGGGAAGCACCACCTTTGCCCTGTTTGCATATGGCAGCAAACCCAGAGCTTTGGGACTGGCATGGATGGGTCAGGTCCCACCTACAGCCTGCACCCTCCCCTAGCAAGGCAGCGTCTGGGTCAGGGCAGCACATGGGGCAGAGCCCCAGGACCTGCCATCCCTACAGGGCCCAACTTGAGTGCTGAAGCCAAAATCCTGATCCCAAAACCCAAATATCCTTCCACTGAGGATGCAGGAGTACCACATATGCAGCCTTCTCCATGCCTCTAAATGGCCAGCAAGACCTCTGACAAGGGGCTGCAAATGGGACTTCAGCTACCTGTGTCACATTCTAGCAAGCAGAGAGCTTTAAAGAAGAAAACATCAACATATGATCCAAGCAGTAATTCTGTCCAGCTCCAGAGCCCACTGGCAAAGATTCAGCTGCCAAGCTTGGAAAGATAACCCTGAAAATGCCACCAAGGGAAGGACCGGCCATATAACACAGCTAGCCCAAACAGCAAAAGTCTTAAATTCACAACCAAGGCACAAATGTCAGAGCTGATCAGCTCTTGCCTCTCATTTCCATAAGTAAAGCAGCAACTCTGGGCTCGGGGCTGTCACTCCTTCCCTGCACAGCCCTGACATTTGCTCAGCTCCTGCTGTGGGTCCGCACTGGTGTGAGCTGCATCTTGCCCAGCTGGGAGTGATTACTGGGATATTCAATTAAAAATAGAAAGGCAGGCTGGCAGAACAGCAAGTCAGTGACTTGTCTTTTCCATTAGAGGGTGCCAGGAACCTACTGTTGCTGCAGACCCCAGAAATCACGGGAAGTGTGTCTCTATCCTGTACATTTTGGGACAGGCCAAATCCGTGTCCTTTTAGGGACCCAGTTCTCAGACTGCCCAACCACAGCGACCTGATGGCCACAATGAAATGCAGGTGGGGAAGGGCTGATGTGGCAGCTGAGATTTGGATCATTGATCCCCAGGAAAGGAGGATTGCAGCCCAGCCCAGCCAAGCCGCTGGGAAGTGCCAGGGGTCTCTCCTGCATCCCATGTGAAGATGTGTTTTGAAGCAACTCAGCCAGGCATGGGCTTTCCACACTGTCTGGGATTCTGGGTGCTGTTTGAACACCAAGGGAAAATAATCACTAAAAAAAACATAGCATTAACCACAAAAAGTGAAAAAAAAAATGGGTGTAGCCTTAGTAGGTGATGCTCCAGGAAAGACTGTTGCATGACTATCACTTGTTATGTTTGGATCGAGTGACTCCCAGACAACTGAGAGAGCATGGTCTTCTCCTCTCAACAGAGATGTTGCTAAGTTATTAGCAGTGACCATAAGGCTGAGCTCCAGAAGGAGGCTGGTCTGGCCTCCTGGTGCATTCCATGCCAGGAATCATGTCTGGTTGACACATGATGCAATAGGTCACAGAAGAGCAGCGAGACAGTCTGGGACAGCAATCCTGCAATAAAAGCACACTTGGCCAAGGGCTGCATTTTGCTGAGGCCATCGTTCTGGTCACAAAATTACAAGGATGGGAACCATTTGGCTGGGGCCCATGGGGAGCTCTCACTGCTCTCTTCCTGCTGTGCTGAGGGCCCCTCCCACACCCCTGCAGTGCTCCTATTTCATGGGACTGGAATAGCAAATTGCTGGGCTGCAATTCATAGGAACAGCAACTCGTGGCAATAAGCACACAAGGATGGTGTCATCTTATGCTGCGGGGACATCTTCCTTCCCAAAGTGATCCCAAAGCATTTTGTGAAGTAGATATAAACCAGGGGTATTTAGGGAGGAGCGTGGGGTGCATGGCTCAGAGCAGCACTTTGGGGCAGGAAGGGAAAAATCCCCACAGCACTGGAATAGGAGCAAATGCTGCACAGCAACAGGCAAGTCTGGGGCTTGGTCAGGAAAACAAACATAAGAAATACTTGAGGTGGAGGTAAACCCTGGGCAGCGCACAGCTGCCTGCTCTGCTTTGCAGAGGGCTTTTGGGGACGCTGGGACCTGATGCTGGCACAGCAAGAGCAAGATCCCAGTGCAAACCCATCATTCCAGATGGTTCAAGTTATTCCCAGATGTGATTTGTCCTGTTTGGGACACACCCCACAGCTGTCCTCCTTGAATGTTATTGCAGCATTGGAGATTCGTGCACAGATGTAGGGATGGGTCCTGTTGGGACAGAGCACACGAGGGGGAGCAGATGATGCTCCGCTGCACTCAGTGCTGGGTATGGAGGAAAAGGACAGTAAATCCAGAGCTGAAGATTCAAACTGAAGGCTCAGTAGCTCAACTGAGTGCCCACAGCTGACCTTAAAGAAATAACCTGGAGGCTTCCTCTCCAGAGTTAGAATTGAGCCTGTCTGTAACACTACAGAAAGCATAGCAATGACAGCATAGTAGCAAAGTCCCAGGCTGCAGCAGATGAGAGCATGCTCAAATGCAACTGCTACAGGCACAGAAATAAAGGAAAAAACTCACCTTCAAAAGGCCTCAGGTTCACAGGGATCTCCAGCAAGACCACCTCACCTCCACTGCCAACCCTTAAATGAGGTCTGGGAAGGGGTGGATCCTGGCTCCAGCCCATCTGGTCACCCAAGTACATTGCATACACCTGAGCTGCCCTGGGTTGGCCCTGCCTTCCCACCAGGTGCTCCATCACTGCTTCAAGCTGTGACTTAGCATTGCCACTACACCCTTACTTTCAAAATCCAGCCTCAATGTGCTGCTCAGCTCACTAAGGAAGGTGCCAGGTTGGGGCACTGGAGATAAGAAAGAAACTGAAGCTGATATTTATTTGGTGCTAAGATTCTATGAACTCTCAGCTCCACAGGTTTCAGGGAGCTCCCCACCTCCCCTTCTGTCTGCAATGAGCAAAGCCATGCTTTCCCCCATGCCAGAGGATTTCCCAGTGCCAGTACTGACGGGATGCTGTGTTGGCAGGACCAAGGTGTGCATTCCATCACAGTGAAAGCATCCTTTTCTGCTCTATCCCTGCTGCCTCCTGTGTACCATGGCAGTGACGGCCGGGCTAATCTGGTGCTTTCAGATTCTCAAGCCTTGATTTCTGTGTGTCTCACCATCCTAGCGCAATGTTCCTTTATCCCTCACCCTCTGTTTCATTCCTGGATTATCCCATGTTGATAGGTGCCATGTAATACCACTGTTAACCACTCCTGAATGCTGCTCACTGATTCCTTAAGCAGATCTTGAAACCCCCTGAATCCAGTTTTGAGCTTCCTGGAGGTTCATTGTTTTGCACCAAGCATGTAGGATAGCTTTCCACTCCCGCTTTGGGGCAGCAAAGGAGTTCCATGTGTTCAGGCACTCTAGATATGCTGCTCCAGTTTGCAAAGTGCTTAAGTGCCCTAAAAAACTGGACTTAACAAAGAGAACCTACACAAGTATGGGCTAAATCCCAGTGTAGCTGTTTGTCTGCTCAGGAAAAAAATATCCTCACTGTTGCATGACTGTATTTCATGAGAATAGAGTAAGAGTAACATCAACTCTTTTGCTTTGCTGTGTCTTCTTGCTTCAGTGGAAGACATTTCTTCTTTGTTATGAATTATAAATCTCTATTGCTGCAGTCCAAACAATTCTGGGAAACTACTGCCACTGGCTTTCTGAGCACAGTAAAATACACTGTCCTTACAATTTGCAGTGCTCAAAGCGTTTCCAAACATTCATTATTCACATAGAAAGAAGTACATCAGCATCTCCGTTAAACTGAAAACATAATCCCGTCTGTCTAATCTGGGGCCAAACTACCTCGGAGCTGAGTTGGTTGCTGGTTGTCCATAGTTTGGTTCATGTTGGGCTTTGCTGAGGATGGCAAGTGGCAGGGAGGAGAACCTGCCCCAAAATCAGACAGTCCATGTGCTGACAGATGCTGAAGGGGCAGTGCAGGTGATGGAGAGCAAAACGTGGTCCCTGCCTCAGTTTTCTCATTGGCGAGATCTGATTTTGGTTCTCAGTCCAATGGAGCATGAGATAAAAACAGAAAGCCAATGGCCGACAGCCAGTGTGTGCAACCCTTGGCTCCAGAAGGTATAGAACCATAGGTTGGTCTGAGTTGGATGGGACCTCTAAAGGACATCTGGTCCCACTCCCTGCAATGAACAGGGACAGCCACGGCTCCTTCAGTGCTCAGAGCCCCTCTAGCCTGACCCTGGGTGCCTGCAGGGATGGGGCATCCACCACCTCTGGGCAGCCTGTGCCGGCGCTTAAAGCCATGGGGTTTTATGAGAGCTCTCAATTAAAAAAAAAGAGGACTTTTTGTGTCCATTCTTTCTAGAAAACAGTCCCCAAGCAACAGCAAAACTTCCCCAAAATGTGTATTTTTTTAATATCTCGTGCAGGTCAAAGCCCATCTCAGGATTGGTGGGTATGGTTTTCCCATCAGGTTTGGGTTCCCCAGCCTTTCCACCAGCAGCAGGCAGAGCAGCCAGGGCACAGTGTGGGGATGGAGATGGAAACCAGCACGCCGAATGGCTTCCCAAAGCAGGTTTCTTCTCCTCACATTATGTCAGCTGCATTTCCTGACAAAACCAGCAGGAGCACACGGGTGACAGATGTCCCGTAATTATGGGCAGCGCTCCCAATCCTTGGTCTCAGACAGAGAATTGAAAGGTTTGAAGCAAACGGTTGGGCTCCGCTGGGTTAAGGCTGGCTGCTTTGGTTGTGTTTACGAGCAGCTTTCAGCTACAGAAAATTGGTCAGCCTGGGTTTTGGTCAGCTTGTGTTTTGTGTTGTGCCAAGGTGGACACCAGGCAGAGTAGTGGGGTGGAAATCCGAAGCAGGGTTTGAATTTGGGGTGGTGCAGTGTGGAGCCGGGATCTGGCCTCAATGAGCCTCGTGGGCCTCTTCCGACCTGTGAAAATAGGGAGGGGTGTGGGTGGCTGGGATGCTGAGTCCCTTTGGGTTGATGCTGCTGCTATGTCACTGATGGCAGAGGTTTGCCCCCTGGGATGGGAAGGGCAAGGCAAAGGGCTGGGTTTTACAGTGAGCAAGCAGCTCACAGACATTTATAGTAGGGCCGTCTGGTAAAATAAAAGAGCAAGAGAGACTTTGGGGTTTGAAGACAACAGAGAAACCACGGTGTTTTCCGTTGGGTTTATTTTCAGCTTCCAAGATCACAGTGCCATCCACTCGCCATCCAAGATGACAAGAGCCATCTCCATCCATCAGCACGGCATTGCACTCAAACCAGGGATCTGCTCCTGCAAGCAAAACACCAGCATGAGGAGAAGCTGTGGCCACAGTTCCCCCACTCCCAGCTCCTTCCATGGGTGATGCAGGAGGATATCAGCCCCAGGAAGCACACATCTGGCACCCAGGGAGAAGGCATCACACCGAGCTCAGTGCTGCCGGCACCCAGGTTCTCTCCTCCCATGTGCTCGTTGATCAGGATCAGCTTCTTTGCTGCTGTATTTGTGCCTCTTGATTTCCACACGGAAACTGGCTCTATTTTTACCCGGCTAAAGCTGATTAGATTTGCAGTAATTGGCAGGATAAACAGCCACATACTGTATGCAGCAGGTTAATGCGATACATTCGGTGACCAGTAAATGCACTTAGCCCCTGGCCAGCACAAAGAAGACAATCAAGGTAATTTATTGCCCACATGCCTGTAACATGCCCATTAGCCATCTCTGTCCTTCCTCTCTCTGCAAACCAATTTCCCCTGTGAGACAGTGAGCACAGCTATTGCAGGACGCAAAACCTTCCGTCATTTTCTCCTAAGCTCTTTGCGAACCAGTATTAAACCCAAGGACACTCAGGAGTTTCTCTTTCTGGTTCACCCGGGTCTTGACTTTTGTTGACCTGAGAGAGATTATTAGCACTGAAGCAGCCACATATTAAAAAAGAAAAATGCTGCTTACAACTCGAAGGCCGACCTCCTTCAAGTAATGTAATTTCCAGCCATTTCAATCACGTTCATAAGCTGCAATCTACCGGAAGATTAGCAGCAGTCCTGCTTGCTGCAACATCATTCTGGTCTTTAATTGGTTCGGGGGTAATTTAGCTAGAGACCAAGCAGATAGGAGAAAACTTGGGGACAACATCAAGTGCCGGTTTACTCCTGGAATTCGATTAACAGGAGGAGGAAATGAGCAGGAAGCAAAAATGGCAATCAAGCAGGTTTCCAAGGCTGCGTATTCCAAGCCAACGCCTTCAGACCTTGGGTGTCAGCAAGGAGCCATCTGTGTGACCACCAATATTCCAGTAATCAGAAAGCTGAAAGTATTGCACCAGTACAACTGTCTCTCCCTGACAAACCCGTAACTCCTCGGTTAGTTCACCACAGTTGTTTTTCCCTGAGCTGCTGCTCACCATTCATTGTGTTACCCTCCGTTCATTCTTGACCCATCAGGTTGGGTCTTGGGTCACATCACTTGTCAGGGATCCCTCCCAGGATAAAAGCCTTGGGATCTTTGGTGCCCATTCTGACACCACCCTTGGTGGGCGCAGTGCTGACCTTCCCCCAGCACTCTGCTGCTCTTGGGGGCTGCTCCAAGACCTGCTGAAAACCCCCATTCATCCTTTAGGCAGCTCTTCTTGGCCACCTCCCATCAGATCCACAGGTTCACTGATCTCATCGTGCCTGCTCTGTGCCCTTGGAAAGCGATTCGTCAGCACCTTGTCTTTTCTCAACCAGATACCAGGAGGAAACTTGCACCGAGCGTTTCTACATCACTGATAAATCCCCCATTTCTGCAGTATTGGCCCAACATTAATGTGAGATTCTTGAAAATCTTGGAATTTTTCCTTCTGCCTTTAATTTCCCCCTGCGTCTGAGGTCTATTAATTACTAACAGTTTCCCTTTCCTTCTTTTTCTATGTTTATATTTTATGTGCTGGTCTTGGAGGCTCTTTCACTTCCTTTCCAAGCCACGCTGTGTTTCCTAACAAGATTTCTGTCTGCATTACTGCTTTGGGGGTTAAATATTCTTAAAGGCTTCTCCCTTTCCAGCACGTTTTTTCATCTAAATTCTTTCCCCAAATTGATTTGACTTGTAATTATTTTCTGCTTTGTGAAACGGGACCTTTTAAAGTGCCAACCATATATATACATATATATACACATAAAACTGCTTTGAAGCCTTACTTCATTTGCACGTAACAAATGTAATCAAGCCGTGATTGCTCATGCCTAGTGCAGGGAGAAATCCATCTTCACCTGTCGGGGCGAGGTGTAACGGGGAATTCCCTCATGTTGGAGGCAATATTTTGTCATTAGGAAATCCTTTTCTTTCTTTTTTTCAGAAATCCTAAGGGCATTTTAATACAGGCAGCTCAAGACCCCCAGCATGCATCGCTCGGCCCCTGGTGGTCACAGGGACTTTATTGGATATCATGGATGGCAGATATCACAGAATCACAGAATCACAGAATGGCCTGGGCTGG